>RJWK010048902.1:0-16791 GCA_004363435.1 Platanista minor | reverse complement strand
AAAAAAAAAAAAAAAAAAAAAAAAAAAAAAAAAAAAAAAAAAAAAAAAAAAAAAAAAAAAAAAAAAAAAAAAAAAAAAAAAAAAAAAAAAAAAAAAAAAAAAAAAAAAAAAAAAAAAAAAAAAAAAAAAAAAAAAAAAAAAAAAAAAAAAAAAAAAAAAAAAAAAAAAAAAGAAAAAGAAAAAAGGAAAACAGTGAGAAAAATTAAAAAGAGAAAAAAATAAAATGAAAAAGTAAGAAAAAAGAAAACCAAAAAACTAAAAGCCAAAAAACAAATGGACTATACAGACAGCCTACAATGTAAAGGAGAAAACAAGCTAACTTTGGTCAAAGTCCCTCAGGTCACTGAAAAGCAGCTTCCCAAGCCAGAAAGACCACAAATCTAGGCCAACCAGGAACTTGTATAGGTTCTTAGAATTCCATAACAATGGCTCCTTATGAGGACATAGCAAGAAAGGGACTATTATGGTTAGTGATACTCCAAAGTGGTTTCCTCATTTTTTTTTTTTTTGTCTGACGAACCATTTTAGACTTAAAAAAATTATTGAAAATCCCAAACAGCTTTTCATTTATATGGATATAGCTATCAATATTTACATTATTAAAAATTAAAACCTATATGATGTTTCAATGGCTTTTTTATTTCTAGTTTGAAAAGTAATAATTTTTGGCTCAGTGTATTTTCAAATGTCCAAATATGTGGGGACTTTTTTTTTTTTTGCGGTACGCAGGCCTCTCACTGTTGTGGCCTCTCCCGTTGTGGAGCACAGGCTCCGGACGCGCAGACTCAGCGGCCATGGCTCATGGGCCCAGCCGCTCCGCGGTATGTGGGATCCTCCCAGACCGGGGCACGAACCCATGTCTCCTGCATCGGCAGGCGGACTCTCAACCACTGCGCCACCAGGGAAGCCCTGTGGGGATTTTTAATTTGTCTCTTTATTAACTTCTTTTTTCATTTTATTCATTTTTTAGTTTGTATCTATAAAATAAAAGTACTCTCTATAAGAAATATAACTTGAATGCCAGTCTAAAAATAATGATTCCTCAATACCATCATCTAGTAAGTGTTAAAATTTAATTGTCTTACACATTTTGAAAATTTTGGTTTTTCAGATTAGGATCTGAAAATTAGGATCCAAAAATCATTTATATTTTGTGATTGGTTCATAAGAATTTAAACTTCTTTCAGTCTGTCACTTTCTACTCCATCTCCTTCCTTCCCCCTCTTTTTTTTTTTTTATTTTTGCGGTACACGGGCCTCTCACTGTTGTGGCCTCTCCCGTTGTGGAGCACAGGCTCCGGACGTGCAGGCCCAGTGGCCATGGCTCACGGGCCCAGCCGCTCCGCGGCATGTGGGATCCTTCCGGACCGGGGCACGAACCCGTGTCCCCTGCATCGGCAGGCGGATTCCCAACCACTGTGCCACCAGGGAAGCCCATTCCTTTCCCCTCTTGTTATTTACTTTTGACGAATTCATATTGTTAATGTACTACTGCTTGGATTTTCCTGATTGTATTCCTGTGGTGTACATTAACAAGTTCCTCTGTACTTCCTGTAAATTGATAGTTAAAATTGCAAGGCTGATGAGATTTAGATGTGATCTTTTTGGTGAGACTCCTTCATGCATGGTGGTGTGTTCTTTTATCAGGAGGCTGATGGTCTTTCTTTTTGTGAGGTGAGTAGGCTTCCATGCTTGTTGCTGACTGAGATCCATTAAATCATGACAAGTAGCAAAATACTAAATCTGTCATCCCTTCATTTATTAGCTGGAATACTTCTGCAAGAGAAGTGTCTCCCAATTAGCTCAATTGCCTTGTGGTCATGATGATGGTCTTTATGATTCCTTTTCCTGAAATTTGTTGGAGGCTTTTTTATTGGGCTAATATGCATGCCTTTTTTCAATTGTTTTTCATATAAGACTTCCAGGTGAAATTTCACTTGAGCAAATGTTTCTGCAGCAAAAAAGTTAGTTTGAAAGGTTCTGAACTAAGCCAAAGAAATAATGGCCAAGTGAGGAATTTTGGCATCAGAAGCATCATTTTGGATATTTGAGGTCCTGCCTGAGAATATTTGAGATCTTGTTAGGGCTGAAAAAAATATAAAGTCAACCATCTACAGTGCTACCCACAGCCCTTACCAACGTGCCCAACATGCAATATATGGTCAATGTATGGTAGCCATTGCTAATATAGCATAATCTAACCATCTAATTTTATATGTGGGAAACTGGGGCTCATTCATTAGTTTGTTCATTCATCAAATGTTTCCTGGGCCCTTATGCTCTGAGGAGGCACTATTCTGGGTGCTGGATAAACTTCAGAAGAAAGTCCCTGAGTTTCCTGTGCTTTGTTGTGAGGTGGGGAAAACAAGTTAACAAATTAACAGTCATCTTGAGAGGGTGATGAATGATATGAAGGAAATAAACATGGTGATGTGTTAGTGCTACTGGGTGGGACATTACTTTAGATGGGTACTAACATTTCATATGAAATTTCCTTGACAGGAAAGGACAAGATCTGCGAAAAGGACTCTCCGAGCAGAGGGTACCACAAGGCAAAAGGCTCTGAGGAAACAAGCTCGGTATGATTGAATTGCAGAAAGTCAATCAGCGTGGCTGACATAGTGAGCAGGCAGAAGTGTGGTGGAAGGAGAGTTGAGAGAGGCAGGCGGTGGCAGAGACCAGAATCTAGCTTTTCTGGTCGATTCTGTCCTGATACAGTTTGTGTTTCATTTTGCATAATTCTGGGGCACTGTAGCTGTGTTTCTTCAGCATAACATGTGCAGCTGCAGAATAGAATGTTTTAGAAATCACTTCTCTCTCCCTGTCTGCCCCTGCTCCCGTCTAGACCTGTCCCTTAGGTAGCCAATTCAGAAGGAAATCTGGTCCCTTGCTGCAGCCTGGGTTTTGTTTCTGGTGACTGCAGTCTCGGTGTTCCCAGGGACTCAGGTGTGAGCTGCTGATTTGAGCAGGGTTGAAGAGCCAGCTCCTGGACCATTCCTGCTTTGTGCTCTGCCCTGACCTCTGGTGGACTCAGCCTGCTAAGACATTGACCAAGCTGGAAGCTGGAAGCCTTTGCCTTCTATCCCTACCCACCCGAATTTGGTTCGCAGTGCACACTCTGTTATGAAGGCTTTGTGAAGAGGCAGAATTTCAGACACTGCCCTGGGGTGGCCAGATGGCTTTTGACCATCCGACACCTCTTACGCTGGTATGACAGCCATTCTTTAGAGTTTGGATGGCATCTATCCTGCCAGTCCCCCAGGCACAATGTGTGGTGGGCATAGGATCCAGCCTGACCAATGGGAGCATTCATTCCTTTGGCCTGAAGGATTGGTTCAGAAAGAGCACATGGTCCAAATCGGGCAAATCAGGTCTTCTTTAAGGGTTTGATACAGGGACCTTGGGACAGAGGGCATCTCTCTTTCCCCTGGAACTAGAATTTTATAGATCCTTGTATACCTGGATTGCCAGTAACCATCTCTTTGGCCCCATTGAGAGAGGCTGCCTGAGAAATTAACACTGAGGAGAAAGGTGGGGTCTGGAAATTCAAAGGGAGTTCTCATTTAAGCTTCTGCTTCTGGGTGTGCCAAGGGTGAATCAATAAATTCCTTTTTTCTCTTAAGCTACTTTCAGTTGGGTTTCTGTCACAACTGGAAATCTCCTAATTAATACCACAACCACTGTTAGTCAAAGTTATTATTAGTAATAGATAATCAAAAGTAAATTTGAAGTATATACGGTGTGACATCTTCCTTTATGACACCACATTTGTAATTATATAGTGATCCGGGTAACTATTTTTTAAAATAAATTTATTTATTTATTTTTATATTTAAAAAAAAGTTCAAAATTAAAATTAGGAAGAGAGAAAAGATTGCCCTTATCTGAATGGGCACTCATGTTTGCATTGCCTTTAAGAAGCTTCCAATTCCCTAGTTATAGGACAAATACACCAGAGAAGGACCATTTGTATTACAAAATAATTTTTAATTTTCCAGGGGAGAAAAAAAATCCCCTCAAGTCTTATTCAAATAATAGCGATTAAAATGATCCAATGGGGGCTTCCCTGATGGCGCAGTGGTTAAGAATCCGCCTGCCAATGCAGGGGACGTGGGGTTGAGACCTGGTCCGGGAAGATCCCACATGCTGCAGAGCAACTAAGCCCGTGCACCACAACTACTGAGCCTGTGCTCTAGTGCCCGCGTGCCACAACTACTGAAGCTCGTGCGCCTAGAGCCTGTGCTCCACAACAAGACAAGCCACCGCAATGAGAAGCCCGCGCAATGCAATGAGAAAGCCCACGTGCAGCAACGAAGACCCAATGCAGCCAAAAATAAATAGATAAAATAAGTAAATTTATAAAAAAAAAAAAGATCCAATGAAAAGTTCAGCTGTAGGGGAAATTGGAATTAGCCCTAGAGGGCAAATCTTCCCTCCCTCCCTCCCTTCTCTCCTCCTTTCTTTCCTTCCTCTCTTTATCCCTTCCTCCCTTCCTTCTTTCCTTCCTTCTCTCTGTTATTTTGCTAAAATAAAAGAAGTTCTTTTTTTTTTCCCTCAGACTATGAAGTTACTGTAAAAAAGAAAGTTCGGACAATAAGGAAAGGTGTAAAGGAGACAGCAAAAATTACCCATGATGTTACTTACTACCTAAAAAATAATAGTAAAAGCAGTGTAAGGCATTGTTCTAAGCATTTTGCATATATTAACATGTTTAAACTTCACTGATAACCAGAGGAGGTAGTTCCTACTGTCATTCACATTTTACAGAAGGGAAAGTTGAGGAAGAGTGTGTTAAGTTTCTCAGGATCAAATCCTATGTGGCCTCGTTGAGAAAGAGGCACTTTGGACCATTTGGTAAACAGTCTTTGGTGCATATGTGTGCACAGTTGCTCACATTCATGTGTGTGTACAAATGTGCACACACCATAATCACCCACATGTACACAGACTTGCACACACATGCCACTATTACATGTATGAGCACACAGACATTTTACAAAACAATCATTTTATCATGGTACCTTATGACTTGATTTGAAAATATATACAATAGTAGGCAGAAGAGTATAATAAACCCCATGTGCTCATCACTCAGATTCAACAGTGGTCAATTTGTGGCCAATTTTGTTTCATCTCTACTCCCAGTACTTTCCCTTCTCTATAGAGTAAAAAAACGAACAACTAACTTTGAGATAATTTTAAACTTAAGGAAAATTGCTAGTATAGAGAATACCCAAATTCACTGATTTTTGACATTTTGCCACATTTGCTTTATCATTCTCTCTCCTGTTTTCTCTGTATGTGTGTGTGTATGTGTACACATATACATAAAATTTTTAATTTTTTGGACCATATGACAGGAGGCTGCATGGCTGAGGCCCCTTTATTTCATCATACCTCAGTGCCCGTTTCCTAAGAACGAAGATATTTTCTTACATAGCCACAGTACAGTTATTAAATTTAGAAGTTAATTAATACAGTACTTTTATCTATGGTTCATATTCCAGTTTTGTCAATTGTCCCAGTAATGTTTTTTGTAACATTTTTTTTGCCTCTAGCCCAAGATCTAGCCCAGGATCACATATAGCATTGAGTGGTCATGTCTCTTTGGTCTCCTGTAATCTGGAACTGTGTGTTTAGCCTTTCTTTGCCTTTCCTGAGTGACATTTTGGAATAAAGGCCATTTATTTTATAGAATGTTCCTCAATTTGGGTTTATTTGTTGCTTTTTTTGACTATGCTCAGATTACGTATTCCTGGTCAGAATTCTACTTGGTGATGTCATATCTGTCTTAGCATATCACATCTGGAGGTACACAGTGACCATTGGTAATGCTAATTTTCATCATTGGGTTAGTGTATTGTCATTTCTCTATTGTATGACCTACTTAAAAAAAATTTAGCTACATATACTAGTTTTATTTATGAAGCAAGAAAAGATAGACCCACAGCATCATCATGGTCACTGAAGGCTTGTTATTATGTCAGGTGCTATGCTAAATGCTTTACCTGCTTTAATTCTCACAACCACTTTCTGAATAAAAGTAAAGCGTGGCTGAGAGAGTTTAACTTGCCAAAGACTGAGTGGAGCTTCAGACCTGGCCGGCTGACTCCAGAGCCTGTGTTCTTAGTCATGTACGACTGTTTATTTATCCAGTTCTCTAACTTTGTGTGTTTTAATTGTTTCTCAGTCTTAACTTTTTAAAAGCAATGCTGCCATGAATATCTCAGAATAAACTTTTTTTTTTTTTTTTTTTTTTTTGCGGTACATGGGCCTCTCACTGTTGTGGCCTCTCCTGTTGCGGAGCACAGGCTCCGGACACGCAGGCTCAGTGACCATGGCTCACGGGCCCAGCTGCTCCGTGGCATGTGGGATCTTCCCGGACCGGGGCACGAACCCGTGTCCCCTGCATCGGCAGGCGGACTCTCAACCACTGCGCCACCAGGGAAGCCCTCAGAATAAACATTTTTATGAGTCCTCAAAATCTCAGCCCTTAGACCCCTAGATTTATTTCTTTATTCACAAGGTAGATATTAAGTAAACTAGAAAATATACTCAGCAGCAGGTCTTCCTGTAAAACTATGTCAGCTGAGAGTTGGAAGGGAGTCTTTTGATTGATTTTTCTGTTCTGGGCAAGAATCTTCTCTAACCTAGTAACAGACGTGATTAGTAATACCACCCCTGAACACCTCGCTGTATTTCAACTACTGGGTCACGCCTTTTTCCTTTGTGATTTTCTTAGTCTTTACAATAACCCTGTAAGGTAGGTGTTATCCCTCTATGTTCAGATAAGAGCAAACATCCTGTGGCATCCCTGACAGATGGGTACAGCCTCTGTTTACACATATCTGTCAATGGGGAACTCTGTTTTGCAAAGCAGACCAGACCACTTATGGATCCCTGTAATTGCTTACTTACTACTGTAAGAATTCACTTAAAATCACTGTAGAATTCACTAAATCTCTTTTCACACAATAGAGCTTGTTTAAATAATTACAATGAACGTAGCTGCCATTTGTTGGGCACTTGCAAGGGACCAGCATTTGTTCTCAGTGTACTTCTCACAGGTATTACCTCACTTACGCACAGTGGCCTTGTGAGGGGGGGTATGTTACTGTTTCCATTTTATATATGAGGTGACTGAGGCCTGTGGCTATTAAGTAGTGAGGCCAAGACCATTCCATCTCACCTGAATGTACTTACCTGGTGGCTTTAGAACCTGACCTCCCCAGAAAGCTGCCAAAGGGCAGGAAAGTAAAGCTGGTTACTGGGGTCAGCACAGAAGAATGTCAGTTTAGAAAGACAGAAAACAGCTGGCCAAATTCCTTCCCAAAACTTTCCAAAGTTTTCAGTTTCATACAGTGTGCATGTGGGTTGGAACAAGGAAAATTTAGATGGAAGTCTAGCAAACATTAATTATCACATCAACAAACATATCTATAACATCTGTTGATGTTATAAGGGCTTACTATGAAACCTAATGGTGGACACCTTGCTGTGTGCAAATTTACTTTAGAATCTATTTTGCTTATTCCTCTATTATGGGTTGAATTGTGTGCACCGGAAAGATAAGTTTTAACTCTAGGTATATGTGAATGTGACCTTATTTGGAAGTAGGACCTTTGCAGATACAATCAAGTTAAGATGTAATTATTAGAGTGGGCCTTAATCCAACATGACTAGTGTCCTTATAAGAAAAGGAAAGTGCCATGTGAAGACAGAGACACACAGGGAGAATGTCACATGACAACAGAAGCAGAGATTTGAGTGATGCAGCTGCAGGCTGTTGGCCTAAAACAAATAGACTGCCAGTTATTTCTCCAGCAAAAACGAGTTTATTCAGGATCAAGAAAGAATTGCAGTTTTGGGTCTACAACCATGGCAAGCCATGTGCAAGTCCCAGCACAGCAAGGGAAGGACAGCTTTTTTATAGAGGGGAAAAGGAAGTCTGGAGGACTATAGTAAACGAAGAGTCCAGAAAAACAAAGAGCTTTTCATTGGCTGAGTTGTTGCCAGGAGAGAAGAGGAGGTCTTTCTTCCTCCTCTTGGGCTCTGCTATCATCCCAGGGCACGAGAGCTCCCCCTTCTGGTCTCCTGACTCTATTTAATTGAGGTTTCTGTTTATTAATTTTTTACAAGGCCAAGGAACACCAAGGATTGATGCCACTATAAGAAACTAGGAAAATGCAAGGAAGGAGTCCATCCAAAGTCTCAGAGAGAGTGTGGTCCTACTGACATGTTGATTTCAGATGTCTAGCATCTGTATAGAATTGTGGGGGAAATACATTTCTGTTGTTTTAAGCCCTCTAGTCTGTGGTATTTTGTTATAACAGCCCTAGGAAATTAATACAACCTCCCATTCACTTCTTGAGTTGATAAATTATCCTAAAGGTTTGAAGCCCATTCAGTTGCATAGATACTTTCCTTTTGTTCCCTCTGAGGTTTTCAAACTTCAGTGTGTATAAACAAAAGTATATGTATAGGGCTTCCCTGGTGGCGCAGTGGTTGGGAATCCGCCTGCCGATGCAGGGGACACGGGTTCGTGCCCCGGTCCGGGAAGATCCCACATGCCGCGGAGCGGCTGGGCCCGTGAGCCACGGCAGCTGAGCCTGCGCGTCCGGAGTCTGCTCCGCGACGGGAGAGGCCACAACAGTGAGAGGCCCACGTACCGCCAAAAAAAACAAAAAACAAAAAAACAAAAACTATATGTATATTTATATATAATATATGTATTCTGTAGGTGGTTTAGAGGATTTTTAAAAATTGAAGTATAGTTGACTTACAATATTGTGTTCATTTCAGGTGTACAGCAAAGTGATTTGGTTACATTGCAATATATATATATATATATATATATATATATATATGTATACATCTATATTCTTTTTTTTATTCTTTTCCATTGTAGTTTATTATAAGATATTGAATATAGTTCCCTGTGCTATACAGTAAATTATTGTTGAATTTTCACTGTTATTTTTTTCATTTCTTATTTGTTCATTTAGAATGTGACCCCTAAGCTTCTTTGTATTGTATTTCTCTTTGCTTTCTCTCCCGTAGGCAGTATACCTCCAGTTTTTGTTGGAATATTTTCCTAGACCATTTGCCAACCAAGTGTGTTCTCCTTTGAATATATTATAGTAGATCAGTATCTCTCTTAAAATGTGATACTTGGAACAGTGATTATAGTGGGACTGTTATCTTCCTTTCTTTGGATATGGGCACTGTACTTCTATCAGTGAAATCTAACTTTGCTTCTTTTATTAAGCAGCCACACAGCAGTTCTTTAATTGAAACCCCACATCTTTTATTTTTATTTATTTATTTATTTATTTATTTATTTTTTTGCGGTACACGGGCCTCTCACTGTGGTGGCCTCTCCCGCTGCGGAGCACAGGCTCCGGATGCGCAGGCCCAGCGGCCACGGCTCACGGGCCCAGCCGCTCCGCGGCATGTAGGATCCTCCCGGACCGGGGCACGAACCCGTGTCCCCTGCATCGGCAGGCGGACTCCCAACCACCGCGCCACCAAGGAAGCCCCCCCACATCTTTTTTGTAGCCGCGCAGGCTCAGCGGCATGGCTCACGGACCCAGCCGCTCCGCGGCATGTGGGATCCTCCCGGACCGGGGCACGAACCCGCATCCCCTGCATCGGCAGGTGGACTCTCCACCACTGCGCCACCAGGGAAGCCCCTCTCCTTCTTTTTTTTTTTTTTTTTTTTTTAATGTATAGCTCCTAAGTACGATTTTATACCTTTTTAAAAATGCCAAATTATAGGTGTTTTAAGACACCTAAATAATAGGGTGTCACATTGATCCTATTAATTTTTTATTGTGTGCAGCTAATAGATAAGTAAGATAGATTAAAAAAAAAATTAAAATTGCCAAGAGATGAGATCTCAATTGTTCCCAACACTAGGAGAGAAGATAATTACATGACTGGGTAGAAGTGTTAGCTAACGCTACATTGGTAATTATAATGCAATATAAATATATCAAATCAATATGTTGTACTTTAAACTTACAAAACGTTGTATGTCAAATGTATCTCAATAAGAAAAAAATGAAAAAATATATTTTCTCTTAATCTCTCTCTCTCTCTCTTTCTCCTCCAGCTTGTTGATCCCATGAGAGTGGTCTCCCCATTTACAGGTATCATCTCCAGATTCAATAAGTAAGTTTGCCTTTTAAAAATATTCATGAATATCAACTTTGTTCCTTTAGGTCTGTGCCATGTTTTTGCATTTAAGTTTGACTGGGTATTCCGTCTTCCATCTATTTGTGTGGCTCTTGCGGGAGTTTTGCATGTTATTAAATACATTGCTTTCTTTAGATGCTGCCTTCTCTTTCTGTCTCTTGAGGAGAATCTGTGAATTTTTTTTTTTTAGGCAGAATATTATTAAGACAGACTTAATGCCTCTGGATTGTACCAAACTTTTAAGAATAACAAGGTAATAATAATATTATATTTATATGAAGGGAGCTGGTAATAAAATTTCCTAATAATTATTGGGTTTCTTCCTATGTACTAGGCATTCTCATTTATGAAAAATAATTTATTGAGATGGAAGTCACATATCATAAAATTAATCATTTTAAAGCAAACAATTCAGTGACAGCAAGTAGATTCATAATGTTGTGCCACTGCCACCTCTGTCTAGTTAAACATTTTCATCACTCTGAAGTAAAACCGCCTACCCATTGAGCATTTTCTCCCTCTCCTCCTTCTCCCCACCCTGTGGCAACCATCAATCTGCGTTTTGTCTCTATGGCTTTATCTATTCTGTATATTTCATATAAATGAGGTCATAAAGTATGTGACTTTTGTTTGGCTTCTTTCTCTCAGCATGGTTTGGAGGATCATGTTGTAGCATGTTTCAGTACTTTATTCCTTTTTATGACTGCATAATGTTCCACCATGTATTTGTCCATTCATTTGTTGATGGTCATTTGTGCTGTTTTCACCTTTTGGCTACTGTGAATAGTGCTGCTATGAACATGCCTGTGTATGTGCTTGTCTTAGCATTATCTTATAAACTGTGCCTTTTAGGATTTGGAAAACACAATCACTCTTTTTCTAGAAAACCTTTATTTGGGTGACTGTATAATTCGTAAATAGATTGATACCACCACAGAAGTTTCTTGCATTTTGTAGGGCTTGCTCTCCCCTGGATTATGTTCACATTTCTGGGACATATTTCAAGCTGAGTGAGTACATCACCATCATCATCTCCCTCCTGATGTTGGTGATCGTAGCTCTCATTTGAGAGCCTTTCATATAATAGATACCATTATTATCCCTATTTCACAGATGGAGAAATGGAGGCTTATGAAACTTAAGCACCTTTCCCAAGTGATAGACTAGTGATAGAGCTAGGACTAAAACCCAGGTCTTTGTGACTCTAAAACTTGAGGTATGTGACAAGTATGTGCCTGAGTTTCCTATCTTTCATGAAGTTGACTTTTTCCCCCTAATTATCGTGGATAGCTACTGACCATCAATAATAATAAACTTTCAATCAGTCAGTCCTGAAATCAATTTAGTGGGTCAAAAACCTCATTAAAAATGGAAGTGGATGAAATAAGATGGAAAATATCATGTTGTAAGGGTATTATTGTATGAAACTTTCATTTGTCGTGTGTGTGTCACGTATACATGTGTCTGCATGGGGTCATGATATAAAATGTATCTCTTATTGTGGGTTGCAGTCAAAAAAGTTTGAAAAACTGCTCTAAGCCACTCAGGTTCATTTCCCCCCTGAACATTTGAACTTTTATGCACCTAAGCAGTTTTTGCTGTTTTCTTCACTCTCAAACATCCTCTTATCCTCCGAGTTCACAAATTACTGAAGTACGACATTTTTTTGCCCCTTCATAGCCATCACTGACTGATCCTACATGTAATTTTACAAAATTGCAGCATGCGTGCCTTTGAAGTTCTGTTCCCCTTTGTAATTAAATGACACACACGTAAAAAAGTGCACATTTAATAAGCGCTTTAATAAGTGATAGCCCACATCGATCCCATTCAACACAAACAGACCATTTGTGCTCGTTTGTCACTTACTGGTGCCCACATCAGGCGGGCAATACACAGAAGAAGACATCTTCCCTGCTGTTCGTCACATAGTGTAAATGCAATTCAGGGGCGCTGGTCCCCAGACAGCCTCTGGGAAGGGCTCCTGTGGATATACAGATGATAATTCCACATGGTAAATATTTGGTTTTCTTCACATCAGTAGCAATTCATAGCAGTTCTCTGGGGACCCTTTCAAAAGCCAGTTTGAAAATTTGCTCCTTAAAAGAACAGTTTTTTAAAAAATTAATAATAAGAGCATATTAAAAATGCCACGTTGTTGGTGGGAAAGCCCCAAAGCAGTCTTTTAATAAATTGGAGTGAATTATAACTTAAATCCTACAAAATAGAATTAGGGTTTTACATTTTTATTTGTTTCAATGCAAGAATTCAGTCTCTCATTGAAACATAAAAAAAAAGTCATGCAGAAAGTTCAAGGGATTCTTGATCAGGTAGGGACGGGTGTAGAGAATGATTATTGAGTAAATGTTGTTGAAACACCCTTTGCGTGTAAAACACCGTACTGAGTGTTGAGAAAAGGGAAAAATTATGATATAGGAAGCTGCTTCAGGAAGCTAGCCAACAGAAAACTCCTATGTGTGTTCGTAGGGTACATTTAAAGGAAGTTCATCAAGATCTTGCATGTAATGAATGGTAGAAAAGTAGAACCGTAATGTCTGTTAAAAAGAGAATAGTTAAATACATTTTGGCAGAATCATGTAATGCATAGCAGAAAGCTATTCATAAGAAAGAGGTAGATCTTTAAGAAGACTGAGAAGAAAACTTTATTGTGAAGAGACCATGCTTCTGAAGAACCTGTTTCATTCATTTGTTTTTCCAGCTCTTAGAACAGTCCCTGGCATATAGTGTTTGGTAAATATTTATTGAATGAATGATAATGTGATAGCATTTTAATAAAAATAAATGAGGGGTATCCACATACATGGGTAGACATCAAACTGTCAAGAGTGGTTAACCTGAGGAGTGGGCTTGGGGTCAGGGAAGGGCAAGTTTTGGGAGAGCAGAGATCATATCTCATTTGGGTCCCAGTACCTTTAAGAGCACCTAGCATGTTATTTGGGTCCCAGTACCTTTAAGAGCACCTCCATGTTACCATGGAGAATAGAGAAATAGTAGTAATAGCTAACACTGACTATTTACTTACTGAGTGCTATACTCCATGCTGAGTGCTTTATGTATGTCTCCTCATTTTATGCTCACAGCAATCCTTTAAGGTCAGTATTATTATTACCCCCATTTTACAGTTGAGGAAGCTGAAGCTGCAGGGTTTGTAAGTGACTCATCTACTGACAAACAGCTAGTAAGTAAAGGAACCAGGTTGAACTGTGGCAGTCTGGATCCAGTATCTGTGTATCTAACCCCTGGGCTCATAACCTGTAGTTGCCTAACTCCTTTTTATATTCTAAACAGGGACTGCAAGGATGCCTTGAACATGGTGCTTGTATCAAACACTGTTAGCTGCTTAGTTTACATAGCAGCTGTTTCTTACTTCTTCCTAAGTTTACAGACTCCCCCACCCCCAATTTTGTTCAGGCTACAACATACTCTGGAAATAATGAAGCACTCCAGAGTCCAGGGTCTAAGCCTACTTTGGTAATTCCTATTTGCTAGAGAGGTTTAGGTGTGGCCATGTGACCAAGCTGTGGCTAATTAGGTGTAAGGAGAAGTCTCCTGGGAGGGCTTTTGCTTCTGAATAAAAAGAGATGGTAAGGAGATCAGCTCCTTTCCTCTGGTCTTAAATTTGGTTGTGTGAAGATGTGATGTTTGCAGCTAAATCAGCCATATTGCTTGAAAAAGGAAGGCCAAATATAAAAAGATAGCATGGTAAGGACCGCAGGTCAGAAAGGTAGAGAGAGTCTGGGTCCCGGCTGATATTGGTAAACCTCTGCGTCAGTCCTGAAATTGCCAGAAACAGAATTAAATCGTGCAGTTGTGCAAGCCATATCCATTGTTTTTTTGTGGCTGAAAGCAATTCTATACAGTGCTCTAAAAAAGCCTTGTTGAATTGAAAGTATTGATGAATTCAAGGAGGTGACATAAGCTATATTCATAAAAGATAACTAACAATGCAAGACTTTGTGTGCTGAGTATCAACTGAATAACATAGCCTGGTGGGCCTATCAAGAAGGTCTTCGTGGAAGAGAGAAAATGTGAAGTGAACCTTGAAGGTAATAGTAAAGGTGTGGAGTTAATAGTTGTGCAAAAAATGTCACTTTAGGTTTTGATCTCATTGGTCTCATTTTTGAGACTATTCTTGATAGCAGAAAACACAATATTAGTTCATTCTAGCTCTGCTAAGTCAAGTCAGGATTTTCTGCTTTCCTTCCTTATCTCTAGGACATCCAAGTTCTGAAGGGCTCATGTGGTATCACGGACTTATCTGGTGTTTGTGCATGACAGACAGACAGCCTGTCTGTCTGTCTTATCATCCCCTCATTTTTGGACTACACAGGAAGGGGCCAAATGCAGGGCTCTTTTGCAGAGATGGGGAAACTGAGACCTATACAACTTAATGCCTCCCCTAAGTCATACACCAATAAGCGATAGAACTGGAAATAAAAGCTCTTTGGAAGTGTTCACATCGCTTGCATCCCTTTTAACTCTTCTCCTTGCCTAGTGCCCAGAGAAGTTTTTTTTTTCTTCTCATTGTGTCAATAAAAAAGTAGCTAAACAGTTGTTTCCCACAAAACATTTGTCTGCGTCAGGACTCTTGCTTTTGGAAACTTAAGGTTGACCTTTTATCTGTCTTTGTGTTTCTTCTGTGTCTGCCTTTCCCAGAGAGGGAGAAGGCCAAGATCTTGTTTAAAAAGAAGAGTGATGAAGGGGAAAACATCACGCTCTGACAAAGAGAGACAAAAGTAAAATATTTTACTGATTAAATCTCCAAAATTGAATTTTGCCATAGAGGAACAAGTAGAACGATTTGTTTCGCTTGCTCAGATCTTGGTTCTCCTCTACTTCTCTGGCTGCTCCTTCTCATTCTCTTTTGGGGGTTCTTCTCCTCCCTCATCTCTTATTGGAGTGCTTCGGGCACAGCCTTAGCCACCTCTACTCCTCTTCTAGAGGTGCTTGTCCAACCTCATGGCTTTAAGCAGCTGCATGTGCTGTCAATGTGCAAATTTCTATCCTTTGCTCAGTACCCCGTCTTTGAGCTCCTGTATCTGGGATCCTCACCTGGCTGTCTAATAGACATCTCCAACCCAACCTGTGCAAAAGAAACTCTTGCTCTTCCTCCCACACACTTGCCCTATTCACATCTTTCCCAATCTTCCCATTGCTTAGCCCATAAACTTTTATCATCCTTGATTTCCTTCATTATCTCATACCCACATCCAAAGCATCAGCAAATCTTGTAGGTACTATCATCTCTGTTGTGTGTGATTGTGGAAACCTACCTACTGGTCTCTGTGCTTCCATTCTTGCTTATCCCCAAAGTCTATTCTCAAACAGCAGCCAGAGTCATACAAGATCATGCTACTCTTCTGTTCAGAAAGCTCCATTGACCTCCCATCTGACTCAGAGTAAAAGCCAAAGTTTTCATTTAACTTTAACTTTAATTTTTAATTTTATTTAAAGTAAAAGGCTTTACTTAATTCATACCCTTATTACCTGGCTGACTTTGTTTCCTTTTACTTTTCTACTTGATCATTCTGCTCCATAAATTTCCTCTCTTTTCCTCAAAATGCCAGTCATACCTGGAATGCTCCTCTCGCAGAAATCTGCATGTCACACTCGCCGCTTAGCTACAAGTCTTTCTCAGTTAAGACTTCCCTTGACCTTCCCACTTAAAATTGCAAACCCTTCCCTATTTCCCCCAGTGCTCCTCTCTGTTCTGTTATTTTCCATAGCACTTATCAGCATCTAACATACTATATGACTTACTATTATGTTTATTGATTATTGTCTGTCTCCCCTGAGAAGAATGCAAACTCCATGAAAGCAGGTAGATTTGTCTGTTTTGTTCACTGATGTACCTATGGCACTTAGAACCCTGCTTAGCCCACAGAAGATGGTCAATGACTATTGTAGAATGAATTAATGAATTAAAAGAATCTATATTTCTCATTGTTCTTCTCTGATGCTGCCATTATTATTATTATTATTAACTGTTTTTGCCTGGTAGGGGGAAATATAGGTTCAAAATGTGGATTTTCCTGGAGACTCAAAGCAAACAGTGGGTAGAGATATGTTTGAACTCTTCCAGGTGTCCTCACATCAGAACAGGTACACACATGCCTACCATGCTTACTTTTGACATCTGCCTGAAAGGAAGGTGGTCCTGCTTGTGTATGACAGAGAGGAAGGGAACTGTCTTACCCGTGCTTTGTTTCATGACTGCGGTTCTCACTCTCCAGACACTCCTTGGTCTGTGACACTAACTAGAATATAGGAATAGGTGATATCAAAAGTATTTAAGTCAGAAAGAGAAAAACAAATACCCTATGCTAACACATATATATGGAATCTAAAAAAAAATGGTTATGAAGAACCTAGGGGCAAGACAGGAATAAAGACGCAGACCTACTAGAGAATGGACTTGAGGACACGGGGAGGGGGAAGGGTAAGCTGGGACAAAGTGAGAGAGTGGCATATACATATATACACTACCAAATGTGAAATAGATAGCAAGTGGGAAGCAGCCACATAGCACAGGGAGATCAGCTCGGTGCTTTGTGACCACCTAGAGGGGTGGGAT
>RJWK010048901.1:0-16791 GCA_004363435.1 Platanista minor | reverse complement strand
TTTGTTTATTTTTGCTGTGTTGGGTCTTCGTTTCTGTGCGAGGGCTTTCTCTAGTTGCGGCGAGCAGGGGCCACTCTTCATTGCGGTGCGCGGGCCTCTCACTATCATGGCCTCTCTTGTTGCGGAGCACAGGCTCCAGATGCGCAGGCTCAGTAGTTGTGGCTCACGGGCCTAGTTGCTCTGCAGCATGTGGGATCCTCCCAGACCAGGGCTCAAACCCACGTCCCGTGCATTAGCAGGCAGATTCTCAACCAGTGGGCCACCAGGGAAACCCCTGCCTGGGATTTGTTGGCACCTTTCTTTTACCGGAGGGAGGGAGGGAGGATGTACACACACGTGCTTACACACACACACACACACACACACACACACACACACCCCGAGTTCCCTTAGCTTTGTGTCTAAGGCCTCAGGTCCCAGTGTGTGAGGGCCACCTGGGATGCTGGCCTTCATTCCAGGTACAGAGTTTACAGGATCAAGGGGTCACCCCAGGCCCTGGGGTGTGGAAGTGGGGATGGGTCACTGGACCTTTACAAGCTCTGTGACCAAGCTATTCCCTGTCTCTTAGCTTCAGTTTCCCTGTCTGCGAATGGGGATAACAATAGCTTCCTCCTAGGATTGTTGTGAGGACTCAGTTAATGGGTCAGAAGTGGGATTTGGTGTATAGCAAGTCCTTGGTCAATGTGAGCTGTGATGGTGATGATGATGAAGTTGATTAGTCTCCTCTTTGGAATGGGACACCAGTGTCTTCAATTCCTGGAACACATCACATGTGGGGTCACAGAGTTCCAGCCTCATCCTGGCACCAAGGTCCTGCACTGACCATGGCCCATCTCACCCTTAGCATGTGCAAGACCTGACCTTCCAGAGGCCCCCAACCCTGAGCTGAGCCAGGGCAAGGAGCCTGGACCCTCTTGGCCCCGCTGATTCCCCAAGTCCAAGGCTCTTCTCAGACCCCTTGGGGATTGTGCCTACCCTACCCCAGTCCTAGACCAAATGGATTAGCTGGGCAGGTGGGCAGGCAGGTGCTGTGTGGGCAGGATTTACAGCCTGGCTGGCCAAGCTCCTGGTGCTCTGGTGGGCGTCATGTCGAATCTGTCCCATTATATGGACAGTTGAGTTTAATAGTCATTGTGTGCTTGCTCAGAGCCCAGCAAACATAGCGGGGCGACACCCCCTTCATGCGAGCCACCCGCTCCCCACCCACACAGCCCATCCGTACAGTAAATTAAAAATATGAATCACTTCTCCCCACTGCCTCCCCAAACGCTCATCTTGTCAGCCTCTATGTTGCCTTCATTTGTATTACCTTAATTTAATGTTAATTATGGTCTTCATTTACAAGGAACAAGCGGGCCCTGCTCTGCCAGGGGACCTTCCCCCCCACCGCCTCCCCCTCAGCCCAGGAGGGAGAGGCTGGGGGAGAAGGGGAATTTGGGGGGGATACAAAGGAGTAAGGAAGGGAGTTGGGAGAGGGCAGGAGATGAGATCTGAGCCATCAGTGGCTGATGGACACTCAGAGAGGGACTAGGAAGACACCCCCCACCCTGTCATCAATCATTTATTCATTCAACAGTTATTTATTGAGCACCTAATAAGTTCCAGATAACCAGGAAACAGAGAGATTGGGCGGGGAGTCTTCCGCCCTAATAAGGGCTAATGGAGTCCCCTCTGCCATCCTGAAGTGAATGTGCTAGAAAGCAGCATCAGAAAGAAGTCATCCATGCCCCAGGTGGGCTGGTACCTGACTCAGCCCAAAGGGCACAGGACATGGGCAAGAGATCTCTTCCTTCCAAGCTCCTCCCTTGGCTACTAGTGCCATCCCTACTCCAAACTGCTTCATACTCTTTCCAGGCAGGAAGTTCTTTCTGAAGTCTTTCCTGAGTCCCTCTTGCTGCAGATCATCCTAGGCTCAGAGCCTGAGTGGGGTCAGGAGTGGAAGGGTGACTCCCAGGCTGCACTGTCTCTCTGGTGGGTTGGGAGAAAGGCATTGTGTGGATCACCACTCATCACACCACCACTCACCACCTCCACCACCCAGCCCTGCTGACTTGCTCAAAGTCCTGTGTCCTTGAGAGGCCTGGGAGGCCTGAGTGTGACCATTTTGGCTGTCCCTGTGCTGCCACATTCTGCCAGTGGGACACACAGTCACATGCAGGCCTGTAGAGCCTGTTGGGGGGGCTCGATAAATGTTGGTGGCTCACGTCACATGTGTGCACACAGGGAGCTGGCAGAGGGCCACCTGCACTCAAGCTGCCATTTACCACGAACACCAGCCCCTCCCCCCAGCACACGTCTCCTCAACTGGGGAAGGGGATCTCCAGCTGGGAATATCTGCTTGACAGATGAGGCTGTTCTGAGCGTGTGTCTGCATGTGTGTCCGTCTCCAGGGAGCCTTGATCCACGCACAGGGACGTGTGTCTCCCCAGTTCCGGTGTGTCCCCTCAGGTTCCGTGTGCCTGTGTGTATGTGCAGGAGCTTGTGTCCAGCAGGCCCACGTGCGTGTGTGTGCGCCTGTGCTCATGCACGCGAGCCCGCCCCCCCCCATCCCCGCCTGTCAGCGGCGCTGGTGACATTGGCGCAGAGGAAAGTGATGACAAATGCCCGTTATCAGCGAACGAGGCCGATGACAAATGGACGGGCGCCCGAGCAGCCCCATTACGCTGTAATAACAGAAGATGGATGGTCTAGCGCCCCCCCACCCCCACCTCTACCCGCCTTCGCCGGTAACAGGAGCCCATCCGGCTCCGCCCTCCCGGGAGGGAGCCGAGCCGCTCTCTGGGCCTCCAATCACGGCAGGGCCGAGAAGCCCAGGCCCAGGCCGCGGAGCCGGGAGCCCACGCGGCTGCCCGCGGCAGAGGAACAAAGCGACGCGCTCGGGTGGGAGCAGGCAGCGCCCAGGGCATCCGGCCCGCGCGCAGCCAGGACACGCAGCTGTGCACACACATGGCTTGCACACGCGCCAGCCGCCTGCGTCCTTGCACGGTGCACCAGCAGCTCCTGTCCAGGCACAACCCCCACATCACGGGAGCACGGACACATGCTTTCCTGCCGTGCGTGGGCATACCATGTGCAAACCAGATCCGAGTACACACCCACCAACATAAATCCATGCACACACAGCCATGCAGACCCGTGCACCTGCAAATTCATGCACGCGACTACAGAAACCACTTAGGTCTGCGAACACGTATGCTGCCAACATACCTGCACGTGGATGGATATGGAAATATGCACACAATTAAGTAGAAATGCTTATGCATGGACACAAACCCTTACACTCAGTTCTGTGCACACAATTCAGGGCCTCCAAACATGCCCACACTCACACGCCAAAGATGCTCACAGCTGCATCAACAAATGTTAACTGAGCCCCTACCCCGTGTCAGCTAGGTGCTGTGGAGTTCAGTGATGACTATGGCACCATCCCTGGCTTCTAGAATTTTAAGTCTACTAGACGGGGCAAACGGCTGTGAGTGAAGGCAGAAGATTATTTGTGTTTTGACCCAAGTACATAGTTTGTGATGTGAGATTTCCAACTGGAAAATCAGAAAAGTCTTCCTGGAGGAGGTGACTAAAGGAAGAGTAAATTTTCAAAAGGAACTGAATTTTGAAAAAAAAAGTATGGAAATGGGTAAGTGTAGGGAGTGCTTGGGGCCAAGATACCTAAGGGGCCAATAGTCCAGGCAAATAGTGCAGGGTGAGTGAGGTAGGAGTGAAACTTCCCAGATAGACTGGGGCCAAGAGGCTGGAGCTGGGAAGAGGCTGGGGCAGGTCCAAATGAGAGATCAAGGAGCTAGTTCCTGAAATAGAAAAGGAGAGGACCAGGAGGTCAATGAATGGGGTAGTAAGTGAATGAGAGGTGCCAGGCAGGGCCAACTTCCTAGGTGTGTGACCTGGGCGGTCCCATGGGGCTGTGCATTTAGAAGAGCCCTGTGCTTGGTTTAATGCTGTCTTGAAATTCTTTATAAATTTATAATAAGGAGCCTGCATTTTCATTTGGCACTGGGCCCTGAAAATTATATAGCCAGTGCTAGAGCTAGGGATCTCTCAGGTTAGTCGAGTAAGACAGAAGGAGCAGACTGGGGGAAGAAGACCGTGAGTTTTGGGGGGCCAGAGAGTATATGAGAGTCTGGATATGGAGCAAGGGGTTGAGATGATGGGTAGTGTTTCCTTCCCTGGAGTGGGAGTTGGTGCCTTGCTTATGCCTCTACCCATGGTCGTTTCTACTCCACAGAGAGTCCGCACACTGCCACATGCCATAGAGGTTCCTCCTGAAACATGTCTATGTACCCCCTTGCTGGAATATAAGCTCTCCAGTGTTGCCCCCATATCCTCAGGGCATGGAAAATGGTTGCCACTCGATACCTGTTTGTTGAAGGAATAAGTGAAAGTATGCATGAATGAGCACATGTGCGTCCACATGTGTACACACACTGGGCACCATGGGAGGGGTACATGAAAGCCCAAATATGGTGCCGCTACCCCATTGCCACTTCAGGGGTTCTGTCACCCTGTGTCTACTTTAGGGAAAGAATGCCCTTGTCCCAGGACCCACTCATTGGGTGTTTCCTTTGCAGACAGAGCTGGGCAGGAGTTAACGGTGAGCCCAGGACCCTGGGGTGATGGGCAGGGAGGGGCTGTGGTTTGGAGCCAGAGGATCTGAATTCAAGCCTCAGCTCCTCCCTTGGCTGACTGCTCCTCTCTCTGAGCTTTAACTCTTCATTCGCAAAATGGGACTATAAGATGGAAAAGCATTTATGCCAGCACCATGATGCTTATAGAGATAATTAGGGGAGATATATTCAGTCAAGTCAGGTATTGAGAGAGCTGCTTCCTTCCCCCAAACTCTGGGTTCCCTAGGGTGTCAAAAATAGACTGAGGATCCAGAGGATGACCCAGGTGACCTCAAACAGGAGGGGAGCTGGCAGACTGGAAGAAGGGTGCTTTGGTCTACTCTCAATAGGAGCCAGATGATTGAGGAGCTGAGACTCAGGCCCTGCCTCCCACAACACCCCTGCAAGGAGGGGCACGTATGAGCCAGGGCAAATAGGAGGTGCCCTCCATGGCTAAAGTAAACACTCTGACTTTGGGTAGCTTGGGTGGGGAGAGGCAGAGGACATCTCCAGAGATATGGACCAATTGAGAGAGCCAGGTGGAGGCGGGTAAAAGTGAGTGCAGGGCACCAGTGCTGCTATTTCTTTCCCAGGGTACCCTGCCTTCTGCCCCACGGGAACTCCACCTGCTAACTTTGGCTTCCTAACGTGACTTTCTCCGGTCTACAGAATGGGGGTGGGGGAGCATTTCCAGGAGCCCGCTCTGGTCTCCCTCACTCTCATGTGACCCACTTTGGGTCTCTCCAGTATGTTCTGGTCCCTGTCTCCACCTCCCCTATTTCAGCCGTGTTAACCATAACCTCTCAATCCCTGTCAAGAGGCCCTCGGGAAACCCCCAGTGGAAGGGGCCTGCAGCAAGAGGTACCGGGATTAGAGAGAAGATGCCCGGAGGAAAGCGATGGGCCAGCTAATGGGCCCCGTTCCTCCTCCCTTACCAGTTCACTTTTTCTGTAGCGTTATTGACCCGTCATTAGTTATCCGTCCAAGGTCGCCGGGCCTGGCCCAGCTATAAATCATGGAGGCTGGAGGCGGGCTACTGGCAGAGCGATAGCTCCCGGAATACAGCGGAGAGCTCAGCCCCCAGCACAGCGCGGAGGAGGCGCAGATGGTCCCAGTCTTGGGAGAGCTTCCGCTGAGAGGGCTAAGCCCCTCTTCGTACCCACCCATCCCTCCCTCCTTCCCTTCCTCTTCCTCCATTCTTCCCTTCCATTTGCTTTTCCATCGCCACCTCTCCTTCCATCACACTCTTTTATCCTCTCCCCATCTTTTTCTACTTCCCGCTAAGCTCTGTGTTCAAGGTTGGCGAAGTCAGGGGAACGGGGCGGGGGGAGGGGGCTACCTGGGGCGTACTAGTTCCCTTTCACTGGGTCGTCTCACCCCCCCTGGTGTCCTAGTTTAGAGCTTCAGGGAGCAAGGACAGAACTCACGCAGGGGAAAACTGAGGCACAGAATTTCGACCAGAGGTGAGTATGAAGAAGGGGTCCCACCCGATTCAGCATCAAAGGTCACCAGTCCTGAATCCGCGGACCCTGCTCCCTTGCCCGGTAGTGGGGAGGGTCTTCCCACCCAGGGAAGGGCGCGCCGGGCCACATCCCCATCGGCCGCCTCCTCCTAAGGAGCAAGGGGCCGCGCAATCCGGACACTTCCAGCCCCAGCTCCCACCCCGGAGCTCAGAGAGAAGCTCCTGGGCGGTTCCTCCCCGGCACTTGCCGTCCTCTCTACCACACCCCCATCCCCGGCCTTCGCGCGCTCCGGGCCTCTTGGCCGGTCCTCGCGCGCCCTCTGCTGGTGCCTTCCGAGAAGCGCTCCCCTCGGCCTACGTACTCGCTCCATCTCCAGCCCAACACACCTGGCGGCGGCGCCCGGCCTCCCCCAAGGCCCCGCCCACCGGCCGGATACACATTTGCGGTGCCGCCCCCGCTCGCAAGGAGGCACCCTGGAGCACTCCTCTGTCCCGTCATCCCCAGCTTCTGAGCAGTCGCTGCCGTTCCAGATCCCTGGGAGGCCCGTTTGCCCGTTCCAGAAGAGTGGAGGGACTGAGGCAGACAGAACTTGAAGCTTGGAGTGGAGAGAGCATTTCTCTTGCCCGTGGAGCCACGTTTTGGAGGGGCATCTGCAGTCCGAGTCTATACGTCACAGGGCAGCAGGTGGGGTTCCTTCAGGGCATCCTCCTGGACTTGGCCCTGCAACTTCCAAAGGTACTTTGGTGGGGGAGGGTCGGGGAGGCCCTCAAGGTAGGGGGACCTTGGTGTTCAGAGGCTCTGAGGTGGGGGCTGCAGTCCTTGGCCCATGAGGTGGGAAGCTGGGGCTGCTCAGCGCTGCAGGACTGTTCTCTGGCATAGGGAGGAAGGACATGGCCTCTGGGGGCCTCTCTCCTGGGGCCAGACCCTAAGGGTCCTGGGCTTTCTCCCCATTAGGCAGCTTGGGAGGCAGAGGGACAGGCCAGGGGGTGATCCTTTCCACTGGGGTGTCTGGCCCGGTAGGTGGGGAGGGTGACTTGACCAGAGGCCCTTGCCACACTGGCCCCAAAGTTCTCCAATACATCAGAGTCCAAAGTCATTGTGTTGAGAGAGGATTCCTCAGGTGAAGTCTGGAGCTGAGGGGAGGGGTCTCTCAGGCCAGGCCAGGCCCCCAGCAAGCCCTGTGTGGAGTCCATGTGGGAACAAGTCAAGTATGTATGGAGCTATGAGGGAGGGGTCCAGTGCGTGCAGGGACATGTGTAGGAGCTGTGGGGGACAGGCTGGGCATGTGTAGGGATAGATGTGAGCTACAGAGCCAGGACCCTTGCCTCTAGCAGGGCTGGAGTTTGAGAGTCAATGACCCCACATCACTAATTCCCTAATGGAGGTGGGAGGTTAGGGGGTCCCATCTCAGGGCAAATGGGCATTTGCTGATTCAAAACTCTAGTTCTCAGGGGCAGGGATTGTGCCATTCCACATCAGCATCAGGAACCTCCACAGACTGAAAAGCTCAGGGCTCTTTGCTTTGTGGGAGAAGCAAAGGGAGACAAGTGAGCAGACAGCCCAGTTAGATCTGGGCTAGAGCCACTTCCATAGGGGGAGCCAGGGAAACCAGCTGGGCCTCCTTGGGTCACAGAGATCTGAAAATGAAACCCAGCTGTTCTCACATGCTGTGTGACTTAACACAAGTGAATGAATCTCTCTGGGCCTCTCTTTCTTCATCTGCCAAATGGGGATAATAGGGCTGTTGGAAAGGTTACATGATATAGTCCATGTGCAGGGCTGGGTTAAGGGTAGACTGGCCAGGTTCAGAGTCAATCAATAAGTGCTGCTGGAATAAGCCAGAAATATAGTGCAGCTAACCCAGGTCTCCTCAGTGGAGACTCTTTCCATAACTTGCAAAATGTCAGTTGGTCTTCCTCAAAATCCAACAATGCTGGGACCTTCCGGTGGGAATCAAAAACATCTTCCGCCAGCACCCACCCAGGACCCATGAATAAATACTTTTTGAAAACTCTAGTCTGGGGGGAAGGGGAACTCCGGTTTGAAAGTACATTAGATTATCAGCCGTGCCCTAACCACATCCTAGAAGCCTCTGCCTATGCCAATTCCATAGAGGCTCCTCCTGTCAAGGACCCATTCCTGTGAGGTGAGCTTGCTACCCCCTCATTACCCAGGGGTCCAGACTCCACCTGGCAGGAATCATGAATTTAAATGCTTACAAGGGTTTAGTCCCAGGTGAAACAATAGGGAGTGATGAGAACTTTGGCAACTAGGGAGCAGCTCCAGTCAATTGATGCCATGTGGGAATACGGTGGGGGGGGGGGGGGGAAGTAGCATTAGGATAGAGCCTTAGACCTCTCCCAGCTTCATCTCCCTCCCCCATTATAGGACCCTCCTAAGATACCCTTCCCCTAAGTCCTGCATATTAGGTTTCTATTGCTGCACAACAAAAGTGATAACAAATCACAACTTAGCCCCTAAAAACAAGACCCATTATGTCACAATTCCGTAGACCAGAAGTCCAGGCAAGCTCAGCTGAATTCTCTGATTAGGGTTCCACAAGACCTAAATCAAGGTGTTGGCCAGGCTGGGCTCTTATCTGGAAACTCTGGGAAAGATCAGCTTCCACACTCATTCTCATTGTTGACAGAATTCAGTTCCTTATGGTTGTAGGACTAAGGTCCCCATTTCCTTGCTGGCTATCAGCTGGGGGCTGCTCCCTGGTCCTTGCACAAGTCCCCTTCCATCTTCAAAGCCAGCAAAGGTGTGCTGAATCTTCATGCTTTGAATCTCTCTGCTGCCCCTTCTGCTAATAGCCAAAGAAAACTGCTTTTAAAGGGCTCACATGATTAGACCAGAGGCACCCAGATAATCTTCCTTTTGCCATATGAGGTAACATAACCACAGGAGTAACACCTCATCAGAGTTGAAGGCTCTACCCACACTCAAAAGGGAGGGGGTTATACAAGGACAAAAGTCACTAGGAGTTTTTCAGAGAATCCTGCCCACCACACCCAACCTTCAAGATGGGGTAGAAACAGCCCCCGCACCCCGATCTAGACCCCAGACTTCTGTGAGACATTGAGTCAGTCACCTCCCATTTCTGGTCCCGTTTCCTCATCTGTAAAATGGGGTAACTTGGTAGATAAAATCTAAATCCCTCCCAGGTCTCACATACTCATTATGAGGCAAGAAGACGGAGAATCTGACCTTTTGGACTGCAGAGGCCCCACTGCTCAGGAACTGCATAACCGTTCCAGAAACACCCCCTGCAGGCCTTCGAAAGGGCCTTACCAAGAAAAGCAGTACAGCCACACAGCACAGCCAAGGTGCTTAGTGTAAGAGGCCCAGCCACCCAGCTGGGCTGGGCTGTAGGGAAGTGGCCACTGCTGTTGGCCAGAGACTATGGGTGCCTGTGAGGCCCCACAGACTAGAATGGGTCCCCCCTGGAGTCTGCACAGGGCAAGGTAGCCTACACCTTGTTGGTGGGAAAGTGGGGCAAAGACCAGGTCCCCTCTCCCCACCTCTCAACTGGAGCCGACCTTCAAAATCCATCTCCTGCCTGACCCCAGTCTCAGCCTCTGGGTACCCAAAAGGGCCTTCTCGGCCTCTTCCTGCCCCTCCCACCCAGACCTAGCTGGACAGGGGTAGTTGATCCTAGCATCCCGGACCCTCTGGGCTGTTCCTGCCCAGGGAGGGGCCAGGGCTCTCAGGAGTCTCTCATCTGGGAGTCCCAGTCAATCACCCCACATTTCCCCCCCGCGGCTCCCCCCATGGTAACAGAGCCTCTCTTCCAGGTTCCCCTCCAGCTCTCCCAGGATCTACTTTCTGTTCTGCAGGCAAGCTCCCCTGCAGGGGTCCCCACCCGCCAGGCTTCCACCAAGGCCTGGCAGAGGGGCTGGAAGGAGACCCTCCCCAACTCCATCCAAGCGCGGGAACTGGGTAAGAGGCGGGGAAATGAATATTAATTTATCATGATTAGGCAAATCCGGCAGGGAGAGCAGATTCGGAGGAGGCTAAAAAGATGAATTTCAGCAATAAAATTAAATAAGGACGGACGGGCGGCCCCTCCTCCCTCCCGCTTTGCTGATCTCTCTCTTTCTTACAATTTATGAGGCCAATTATGAAGATGAGGTTGGAAGTTCCTGGAACTTCACTAAATGCAAACGGCGGTCCCTGCTGTTCCCATCAAATTAATTAACCACGCGCTATTGATGGCCGCTCAAGGCTGACGCAGGCGGCCAGCCCTGCGGCCGCCTCCAGGACACGAGGGCTCAGAGTCTGCAGCCCATTGGGCCTCCACCACCTTCTGCAGTCCCTGCCCAGCACCACAGGGGACTCCAAGGACTCTCCTTCCAGCCCCAGGCCCTGCCTGAGCCCTTGATGACCCTGGGGCATGCACACCGAGGTCTAGATGGGCAGACACACTGACACACACCCAGGTTGTCCACACACGTGTGCAGATGCAAAATCATGAACACGCAGCACACAAACACAGAGCCAGGGATGTAGTTTAGGCACAAAGGCAAATAAATGCCCATGCAGTCAGACACAGGCACAGTGGCAGCTGAGCTGAGGGAACCGGAGCCTGGTGGGTGAGGACAGCAGGGCTGAGGGAGTCTTGCTGCGGGAGGAACATAAAGTCTGGGGCCATGGGCCTGCTCCATCAGCGCCAGGCCCGGGTCCAGCAGAGCGAAGGGTCAGACAGAGGTTCTGAGCAGTGGCCCACTGCCTGGTGCCTGTACTGCCCTCCCATGGCATTCTCAGAGCCCTGCCCACAGTCCCTCCACCGCTGGGTCCTCTCCTAACCTCTGGGACACTTTTCAGTATTGTTCTCTCTAGGTCTTTTGCTAGGGCTCAGCTTCTGCACTGACCTCCAGTGTGGGGGACCAAGGCTTGCAGAGCCCCTGGTTCAGACTATGGGGATGAGGCCTGGCCCAGAGTCTCAGGCCAGTTTGGGGACTTCAGACCTGAGGGTCCCCCTGTTCCAGAGCTCAAAAGCAGGGCTGCCCAGTGGCTCAGGCATTCTGGAAAACTATCTGGCTGGTGTCCTGACTGAAGGGCAGAGTCGACAGAGAACTAAAGGTCTGGGGGCTGAGCCCATTCTAGGCCTGTTGCAGCTGGTGTCTGCAGAGTCTGGGTAGCAGCAAGTGCCCCAACAGCTGTAGCTGCCATGTGAAGTTGATCTCTGGGATGGTGAGGAGGGCCTGGAAAGGGGGTCTCTCCTGTTGGGGAAGTAAAGAGAGGAAATGATGTCTTCTGCAAGCTGTCATTCCTAGTCCTGGCGAGAAGCATCCCATTCTGTTTAAAGGGACAGGAACTCATAACCCTCTTGTGGAGAAGCAGGACAAAGGGCCTGGGTTTCCCATTCCCAGCCCTTGGGTCCTGGAGGGCAGGACGTGGCTGGGCCTGTCCACCTTGCAGTGCCCACTCCAGGCCTGGGAAACCCTGGCCCTGTGCCCACACCTGCTCCCCCAGGAGCAGCCAGAAGCCAGGAGGAAAGTTTGGCCTGGTTTCGTTCCCCTTTCAGTGCAAGTCTTGGGCCAATGTTATCAATCCAGGCCCTGGGAAAAGAGGAGGCTCCCGGGTTGGCCAGTCTGGGGCTGAGCAACCTGGAGAGGATTGTACCTTAGGCACAAAGTGCAGGGGGAAACCAGGAGGCTCAGACTGAGCACGAGGCAGCCAGCTTTGCCTACCACCTGCCTCTCCCCTACTGCAGCCATATAAGGAGGCCCCTCCCTTTCCCCACACCCCACTGCACTTCCAGGGACATCCTCCACCTCACAGCAGGGCCTGCTCACACCCACCATCCCTCTGCTCACTTTGTACAGGGAAAGAACAAGACACACCCTGTCTGTTGGTCCTCTATTGCTGCAGTAACAAATTGCCATACACTTAGTGGCTTAAAACAACGCAGTTATTGCTAAACAGTTCTCTTGTTTAGAAGTCTGACACAGGTCTCCCTGGAATAAAACTGAGGTGTTGGCAGGACTGCGTTCTGTTACAGAGGCTCTAGAGTAGAATCTGTTTCCTTGACTCTTCCGGTTTCTAGAGGATGCCCACATTCCTCGGCTGGTAGTCCCCTTTCTCTGTCTTCAAAGGCAGAAACTTCACATCTCTAACCTTCCTTCGTCACCTCTCTCTCTGATTGTAGCCAGGAAAAGTTCTCCACTTTTAAGGACTCATGGTTAGATTGGGCCCACTGGCTAATCTCCTCATCTCAAAATCCTTAACTTTAATCACATCTGCAATGTCCCTTTCTTACCAAGTAGGGTAACATATTCACAGGTTCCAGGGATTAGGCTGTGGACATCTTTGGGAGACCGTTACCCTGCCCACACCTGTGGTCTGGCCAGAGACCACTGTGGCTCAGGGAGAGAGTGACGATGAGCTGAGCTAGGGGCAGGAAGTAGGCCTGTGGGGCCCTTCCTCTTCGTTAGGACCAGGTGGTGAGTGGGTGGTAGTTTTGGGGTGCTCAGTTGCTAGATAGGATACCGATTCCCACCAGGGCTCCAAAATTCAGCCTCCCTTTTAGCAGGACGGGGCACTGGGTTGAAAGCCCGCCCAGGAACTAGGCTCGGCTCTCAAGTGGCTGGGGAACCCCCCCAACACACCCTTTGCTTGGTTTGGACTAGAGGACCGCCCCCTCTGCCAAACTGGGCAGCCTTCTCAAGACACAGAATCCCTCCATTAGCTCTTCTCCCGGGTTCCTGTGCCACACTGAGCAGCCCAAAGGACACCACCCGCAGGAAGGGTCTCTCTGGAGGGTGTGGGCACTCTCCTTTCTAACCCATGATTTCCTGTTGCCCTTACCGGGATGTGGGACCAGGAATTTGTACGGTTTGAAGGTGGTCTCCAGAATTCTGAGTCTCCTCGGGGGGTGGGGGGGTCCTTTCCCTCCTTCCCACAAGAGATGGCAGGAATGGGGGCCGGGCCCCTGGTACCAGATCCAGAAGTCAGCACTATCCCTCCCTATGGTTCTGAAGACTTCCTGTGTGTAGGAAGGGGTTAACTGGCCAAGTTATCCTGTGACCCACTGGTTCCCTCTTCTCCTATCCCTGGAGGCCCTGCTCCTCTGGGTCTGGAGAGGCTGCTGAGCAGGCTGGGGCACTCAAGTGGGAAGCGAAAAGAGAGGAGCAGCAACGTTTGGACACGGACACCCCAGGCTTTGGGCTTCTGTCAACTCCACCCCTTACTGGGGATGGTGGCGGGCACCGAGGGCCCAGTTGAGTAGACTAGCAGAGCTCCTAAGGGGGGCTGAAAGCAGCCCTAACACCTGGGGGGCCCAGAGATGTCCCAGCTCCTCTTTTCCACTCCAGGCCCCGGGCAGCCACCCCTCCCTGGGAGTAGAAGCTCCGAGGAGAGGAGAGGCTCGCCCCTCATGAAAGCTTCTGGCCCTTTGATGTGGCTTCTTTGGTACTGAGCTGTGAAGGGGGCCCTCCAGACTCCCATGGCTTTTGATTCCTTCCCTGGCATGACCCATGCAGGCAAGGCCCCACGGCTTGCGCTTCAAGGTTCTGAACTAGAGTTGAGGGGCCCATTCTAAGGTTGCTGGGATCTCCTGACTGACTGAGACCAGGCCAACAAAGGCCAGCAAGTTACCAACAGATGCAGGACTCGCACCCGCCCCCTCCCTGCCTCACAGCCAGCACACTCAGGTGGAGCCCATCTCTGCGGCCCGAGTTCCTTGGTGCTCCTCCAATGCAGCCACCTTCTCCTGCCTCTGAGCCCAATATTCTTTATATTGTACTTGGTATGCCCAAACCTTCCCAGTGCTCCTCTCCCCTTACCAAATGTTTCCTGTCCTGCAAGGTCCAGTCTACGAAACCATCCTGATGCCACTAGCTGGACCCTCCTAGCTGCTCTATCAAACTGAGCCCCTCAGCTTGACTTTCAGTCCTCTACCAGCCTGGCCTTCTCCCGACTCCCAGCACGTAGCATCCCCTCTAAAGCAGGTTCCTTAGTTGTCCCCAAAGAGCTGCTTACCCCTCTCAAATAGGCTATTTCCTGCCAGGCTTCCCCTCGCCTCCTCCAGGCAGCCTTCCCTGACTGCCTCAGCCCTGTCAGTAGCACACAGGTCACCATTTAGTTCTTCCTAATGAGCCTTGCCACCTTTGTTCATGTCCTCAGATAACCTGTTCTAGGGCAGGGTCCACAGGATATGCTGATGGGTAGACAAGCACTCCTTAATTCCTGACTCCATGAATTCTCCCTTTTAATGTCCACCCCTGCCCCCTTCTGCGTTGTTCAGGAGCTGACTCAGGCCCGGCCTGTTTGGAGAACAGTTAACTGGCCTCTCTGGGTTCCCATTCACCTCCTATCTCTGTCCCCAGCTGGGAGAAGAAAGGCAGGCAGAGGCTGCAGCAGCTCACAGACACACCAGGCAGGTTGAATGTCAAGTGCACTTTACTGGGTCCCTAGGCCTTCCAATGCTATCCTCATCGCGCCTGGGGTGCCCCTTCCCTACACTGCCAGCTGCACAGGAAGTGGGGTGGGTGGAGGGAGCACACGTGGAGTGGCTCATTCTCCTGCTCTGAAGGGTCTTGGGTGATGTTGGGCCTCAGCTGTGCGCCTCTCCCCTGCAGCCCCCATCCCATGCTAGACCCTCCTTGGGGTAGAGAAGGGGGATGCCTGGGCCTTCAGCACAGGAAGCTGGCCTCAAACCACGCACCAGTTCCTGCTTAAAATGGGGCCGGGGGCCAGGTGCGAAACTCTCCCAGGGCCAATGGTGAGGTAGAAGGGGCAGTACCCTGTTCCTGTCAGGGAGAGGGCTGGGTAGCCCTGGGAGCCAGGCTGGCCTTTTCCATCAGGCCCAGAGGAGCTGGTGGTTGAAAGAGTGAGGTTCAGCCAGCTGAGGCTGGAGGAATGGCCAGGAGGGGCAGCCAGTCCAGCTTGGCACCCCCTCCCCCAGCCGTGGGTCACCAGTCCCTCTCAGCTGGTTCTCGGTAGGGCAGGCCTAAGAGCCTGAAGACATCCTTCTCAGTGGGGGTGGGCAGTACTCGGCCAAGCCCCACCTTGAGGCCTTGGGTGTCCCGGACCACGGCTGTGCTGAGCGCATGCTCCGACAAGCTCATGCCCTTGGTCTTGGCCAGAGCCCGCATGGAGCGGTTGAAGTGGGCAGAGCCAGTAAAGTAGAGCAGGGCACAGGCAAACTCGCTGAAGGGAACTACAATGATGTCCAGTCGTCGGTGCCGCCGCCCTGGCCCTGGGAGCTGGCATACACCCAAGTACTTCTGCTGCTGGCCGTTCTCCTCCTGGCTCACCAAGTCATCCGTCAGGAACCCTGGCCCGATACAGGAGGGCTGTTGGGAGGGCAGGGAGCCAGGCCCTGGGCCGCCCAACCTCCCAGGCCTCTCCTGATTACCCTTGGGTCCCCTGTTCCCAGCTCATCTACTTATTTGCTGGGTGACCTTGCCCTCTCCAGCTCTGTGTCCTTTTCTGTAAAACATGCATAGTAATTCCTCTCCAAGTCCCCCACAGGGGCACAGAACAATCAGAGGAGGCACTCAAACTGCAGCTATTACTGAGCACCTCTTGGGAGGTAGGGGGAGCTGATTCATCTCTTCCCTGAAGTGGCTCTGGCCACAGGAGAGAGGTGGAATTTTCATGAAGCAGCCTTCCCCTGCTTCCTGCCTAGAGATTGCCACTTTGAGGTTCTCCCTCCTGGGGGCCACTCCTCCCCCGTCCCCCTGCTCACCCAGGGATGGGGCTTATACCTCGCTGCCGGAGGCTGTCCAGGAGGCGGCTGAAGATGCCCTGGTGAGACCGGCCATCCGGGTGGGTGACCAGCACGTCCACGTCACCGCAGGTTGCCTTCCCCCGTCGGTACGAACCACACGCCATGCACAACAGCCCAGGGTTGAAGGCCTGAGCTGCTTCCCGGACCTGAGAAAGGACAGCGATGGGGGTGAGGGCTGTGGGCCTCAAGCCCTGCCAGGAATTCATCTCCACAGCAGCGCAAGGGCCTTCCCTCACCCAGGAGCCCACACGCCCCCTCGTGCCCCAAGCCAATCCCTGGATGCATGATCCAGCCTGAGGGAGAGAGCCCCAAGGAACAGAGGCAGAGCTCCACCCTGGAGAGTGGCAGTTCTCCAGCTTGGCTAGGACAGAAGAGAAGAGAAACGTGCTCACATCACCGGGGGTGGCCTGGGGAGAGAGATGAGAAGATGAGAAGATGTGCTTGGATTCTGAGGGAAGGCACTGCTCTTCAAGAGCAGAGAGACATATCTTCTCTGGGCTTCTGTCCCAACCCATGCACCCTGGTCTGTGAAACTCCACTGAGGACAAAGGGCCAGGTGCCGAGAAGCCCTCAGCCAGGTCTCCACAGCCCCAGGTATCTTTGGATTTGGAGTTAAAGGCAGAGTGTGTGAGTTGGGGCTTGAGGCCTGACAGGTGGCTGGCAGGGCGCCCCGGGCCCAGGCCTTGGGGGAGATGGAGCCTAGAAATACAGCTGCACGTGTAACAAAGGAAAGGAGGGAAAGCAAAAGGGAAGCACTTCTGAGCCAATGCCCACATCCTTACTTGGAGGAATGGGGCTCGGTGGGGAGGGAGCTGAGACAGAGGGAACTGTCAGCTGAAGGATCATCCCTCACTGAGGGGGGATAAGCCCATTAGCCTCCACCCCAGAAACACTGAGGTCTTTCATATGCGGATCTCTCTCTCTCTCTCTCTCTCACACACACACGCACGCACGCACGCACGCACGCACGCGC
>RJWK010048900.1:0-16791 GCA_004363435.1 Platanista minor | reverse complement strand
TAACACATATATATGGAATCTAAGAAAAAAAGAAGTGTCGTGAAGGGCCTGGGGGCAGGACAGGAATAAAGACACAGACCTACTAGAGAATGGACTTGAGGATATGGGGAGGGGGAAGGGTAAGCTGTGATAAAGTTAGAGAGTGGCATGGACATATGTACACTACCAAACGTAAAATAGATAGCTAGTGGGAAGCAGCTGCATAACACAGGGAGATCAGCTCAGTGCTTTGTGATCACGTGCATGGGTGGGATGGGAGGGTGGGAAGGAGGGAGATGCAAGAGGGAGGAGATATGGGAACATATGTATATGTATAATTGCTTCACTTGGTTATAAAGCAGAAACTAACACCATTGTAAAGCAATTATACTCCAATAAAGATGTTAAAAAAAAAAAGATGTTAAAAATAATAAATAAATAAATAAATAAAAAAGAAATCTAAGGCCTCCCTGGTGGCGCAGTGATTGAGAGTCCGCCTTCCAATGCAAGGGACACGGGTTCGTGCCCTGGTCCGGGAAGATCCCACATGCCGCGGAGCGGCTGAGCCCGTGAGCCATGGCCGCTGAGCCTGCGCGTCCGGAGCCTGTGCTCCACAATGGGAGAGGCCACGGCAGTGAGAGGCCCGCGTACCGCAAAAAAGAAAAAAAAAAAAAATCTAACTTTTACACATTAAGGTGAAACTGTAGTACTAAAAAATAGAATAGGAAAAAAATTTAAAGCAACAAAAGAAGAAAAAAAGTTATTTCAGAGTGTCAGTTATTGATATATTGATAGCTGATTTCCTAAAGGCAAATTAAAAACGCACAAGGCAGTGAAATGTAATCCTTAATGTGTTCAGAGTAAACAACTGTCCATCCAACAAAATGATATCTTAGGAATCAGGGGAAAAAGACAAAAACTAAGAGAATTTATCATAGGTGATACACAAGAAAGGAAATTCTATAGAATGTACTTCAGACAGAAGGATAGAAATTGAGAATGAAAATCTGACTTGTTAGAGTGAAGATCAAGAAAGTATTAAATTTGTGGGTAAAACTAAATGAACATTTACTAACTGAAATGATAATAATGTCTTCTGAGGTTTGAGATAAAAGTCCAAATTAAAACAGTTGAAAATAGTAATATATAAGTTGGGAGGGACTAAATGGAGCTAAAGTGTTCTCAGATCTTTACATCATCTGGGAAGAGGGTGAAGGTATTGATTAATTCCAAACTTCATAAATAAGTCATGCATGTTGTGAATATAGGTTAGAATTGGAGATGATAACTTTCAAACTGGCATAAGGAATAAAATGGAATGATTTGAAAAGGTACTCAATGAATCCAGTGATGTTAACTGCTGTACTCTTTTGGGCATTCACTGATGTAAGTAACTAAACACTTCAGTTAAAAGACCATGAATATCAGTCTGGACAAAAATGATCCAACTAAATGCTATTTATAAGAAACTCTTATAGAAAAGAAAGATACAGAAAGGTTGACATCTTAAGAGGATAGAAAAAGAAATACCATGAAGTTGCTAACTAAAAGGAAGCTGGTTTGGCTATATTAACATCAGACAAAATAGACTTTAAGGCAAAAAGCATGATTAGGTATAGAGTTATTTTGTAATGATAGGAACTTCAATAACAATTAGAAATGTGTATGGAATTAATAACACAAGGTCAAAATATATAAAGTAATAATTTCTAGAACTATTCAATGGAAATAGATAAACTCACAATCACAGTAAGAGATTGTAATACTCCTCTTAGAAACTGATGAAGCAAAAAAGACAAAAAGTCAATAGTGATACAGAAGATTAAAATTACATAGTTTAATAACTTGGCCTAACACACATATATAGAACACTGCATTCAGAAGTTGCGGAATACACACTATTTTTAAGCACGCAGTTACAAACGTTGACCATATTTAGGGCCACGAAGCAAGTCTTGACAAACTTAAAAGGCTTAAATCATATACAGTATGTTTTTGATCACAGTGGAATTAAAATCAACAACAAAAGAATTTCTAGTATGCTTCTATACGTTTGGAAATTAATAACCCATGAGTCACAAAAGGTATTTTAAGGAAAAAAAGATATCTAGATCTTAATAATAATGAAAATGTTGTATATTAAAAATTGTGGGGCTTCCCTGGTGGCGCACTGGTTTAGAGTCCGCCTGTCGATGCAGGTGACACGGGTTCGTGCCCCGGTCCGGGAAGATCCCACATGCCGCAGAGCGGCTGGGCCCGTGAGCCATGGCCGCTGAGCCTGCGCGTCCGGAGCCTGTGCTCCGCAACGGGAGAGGCCACAAGAGTGAGAGGCCCGCGTACTGAAAAAAAAAAAATTTGTGGAATGCAACTAAAGAACTGCTTAGAGTGAAATTCATAGCCTTAAATGGTTATATTAGAAAAAGAGAACGGATAATAATAATAATCTAGGCATCCATCTAAAAAATTAGTAAAGAACAGCAAATTAATCCCAAATAAAGTAGAAGGGATAAAATAATGAAGATATAAACAGAAGTTAATGAACTAGAAATCAAGCATGCAATGGAGAGGTCAAACAGGCCAAAAGTTGGTTCTTTGAAAGAAATCAGAAAATAAAACTTTTGGAGAAGTTGATGAAGAATAAAAGAAAGAATGAATTGATAACAAATATTAAGAAAGAAAAAAAGTATATCACTACAGTTGTGCAGACATTAAAAAGATAAAAAGGATATATAATAACTTTGTGCCAATATGTTTGATAATGTAGATGAAATGGATAAATTCCCAGAAAAAAATAACTCTCAAAATTGAATCTAGGAACACGGCCGACTGGAAAGGTCTAGGTTCTCATATTCCCATGGAAATAAAAATACCTAGAAAGTTATTAAAATAACTTTATAGGAGCTCTGGAAATCAGTCAAAAGTCTCTAGCAACCAAGCAAATGCCCAATCAAGAAAAAAAAGACTTGAGGATATGGGGAGGGGGAAGGGTCAGCTGTGACCAAATGAGACACTGGCGTGGACATATATACACTACCAAACGTAAAATAGATAGCTAGTGGGAAGCAGCCGCATAGCACAGGGAGATCAGCTCGGTGCTTTGTGACCACCTGGATGGGTGGGATAGGGAGGGCGGGAGGGAGGGAGACGCAAGAGGGAGGAGATATGGGAACATATGTATATGTATAACTGATTCACTTTGTTATAAAGCAGAAACTCACACACCATTGTAAAGCAATTATACTCCAATAAAGATTAAAAAAAAAAAAAAAAAAAGAAGGTGGTGGTGGAAACTGTAGGCAGGATCGTGTTACGGGCTCAGATGCCTCAGGATGAAGCTTTGAGTCATCCTACCAGGTAGAGAATCCAGACCAGCTGAGATGCTGACCGAGTAAAAAGGGAATACAGAATGGGAATGGAGGAAGATAGTTTTAAATATTAACTAGAACCTCAAGACCAGTTGCAGGAAGAAGGCCTGTATTTGTACATTAAGCAACTTGCCTCCCCCCTTACTTCCCCTATTATTTGAAATAAAATGTATTGGTAGTATTCAACTTGATAATTTAGTCCTTTGGATAGAGGTTATCAAGCAGAGTGTAGGGATAAACACCACACAGTGAGTGATAGATCTTTATAGCTTCCGTTTATAAAGAAGGGAAATATGGTTTTTGCGTTGGCATGTTAAGTTGCCATTGTTATACAGATGTTTATGAATGGGTAGAAGGAACATGTATGCATATGGACTAGCCAAAGAGGTTGATGGTAGTAAATAAAGTGATTTTGGTACCCGAAAAAAAAAATGGTAGGAAATATCACGGAATTTTTACTTTTGCCCTTTCCCTGAAGTTTAGGGGAGCAGCAATCCAGTTCCAGTGCCCTTACATGAAATGGAGAGAGCAGAGTGAACTGAATTTGCAACTCTCTAACCTGGCTGCAAGCTCCTTGAGGGATTCGTTTCTATCTGTCATGTCAGTGAATTCAACCATTTAGAGACGAATTAATACCAATCTTCCTGAAACTCTCCCCAAAACTCAAGATGATAGAACACTTAACAAACTCATTCTACAAGGCCAACATTAACCTGATACCCAAACCAAAGGCAATATTAATAAAGAAAACTACAGGCCAATATCCCTTATGAATATTGATGCAGAAAACGTTTAAAAAATACTAGCAAACCAAATTTGACAGCATATTAAAATGATTTTACACCATGACCAAGAGGGATTTATTCCTAGGATGCAAGAAACAGAAACCTGAACAATACTATAATCATAAAAGCAGTTTAATCAGTAATTAATATCTTCCATAAACAAAACTGTAGACCAGATGCATTTCACGAAAAGCACTACCCAAAGCACCGCAAGAGTAGCTGTTGGTAACCAGCCTGGAAGGGGAGACCTTGCCTTGGTAACAAGAAACAGCCCAACATACTCCCAGTTATGCATTACTAACCAACCCCTATTCAAAGGCAAGGTCAAAGGAGAGCTTGAAAGAATGTTCCAGGTTCCCTCATTCTTGTCTCCATATGAGAGCTGTGCAGCACAGCTTGCAGCGGAGGGAGGCACTTCATGCCAAGCCAGTCTCTCGGTTCAGCACTTGTGGTCCAGCAGCGTAGCCTGGCCCTCAGCATTTTGCACTGGAGTGGCTACTACAAAGCAAACTAGGTGGAACTAAGACAGCTTTCCAGGGCCTGCATGAGGCCTGGGATCTTGGGGCTTTATCACCAGGCAGGCAGAGGGAAGCCATTTAACTAGCCAGTTCCCATCCAGAGGAAACCCTCCTTATCACACTGACAAACCCCCAGCTAGTCCCCATTCCCCACCACAAGAGCCTGGGTCTATCCTGACTGGGGGTATAGAAGAGAGGGCGGAAGTCAAGGGAAGGAGAAGATGTATGTGATGGGACAGAGGGTCTCCCCTCTCATAGCCTCTGTCTCCTCATAATAATGCCATCCCTCTGGTTTGCAGTGAGGACGAAACGACATGAGGCCCCGTGCCTGACACTTAGAGGCCTACTCCAAGACCCCAGAACATGGCAGCTGGGGCTGCAGGCTGAAGAAAGAGGCTCGGTGATCACCTCAAAACTCTCTCCAAGCAAATTACTTGAGTTTTCCATGAAAGCCAGAAGGGGTGCCAAGAGGAGGGGAAGCGCAAAAAAGCTTTTTTTTTTTTTTTTTTTTTTTTTTTGATATTTTGTGAAAACTGATGTGGCTCAGGGAGAACAGGAAACATAATGGGAAGAGAAGGCTGGCAAGTAAGACAATTTTGATTAGAAAGTGGAACTTAAATATGGAATATCTGTTTAAGAGGGGCCAGAAGCACCAGAACTTCTAGCTTATTGTCAGGAGGTGTTCTGAAGATGCAGGATGGGAGGGGGCTTCTTTTTGACACCTAGTCCATCAGGTACCCCTCAGATCAGAGTCTTGCAGGCCAGACAGAAAGGGGAGCCTCCCAAAATGCCTATGGTTTCTGTTCCAAATGAGAACTCAGTGGGACCAAGTGTCGCTGGAACACAGTAATCTGCTCGATCTAATTACCTGGGGAGTTAGGTCCTGCCAACTGATGCCAGCCTCAGCAAAGAAAAAACAGAAACACCTGTGAGGTCTTAAGAATCTTTTTGACTTAGGCTAGTGACTCTACAAACGAATGGTCTTGTTAGGTTGTTTCATTGCTGTTCGTCCTTCTGCTTACTTAACATTCCAGACAGCCACGTCTCCTCATCTGGCCCTCCACAGGCTCTCCTCTCCAGGAACACTTGAGGAGGTGGCGTCTGCCCAGAACTCACAATTCCCCACCTTTCACTCGTGAACCTCCCTCTGCCTGGGATGGATACAGAAGTAACATTAGACGGTCCTGCCCTGACTCGGTGGTTAAGGTGACAAACTTATGCAAGTGAAAGTAAACATTTTCCTGACTGCTTGTTGGTTATAACATCATGTAAAAATAGCTAGATGGAAGTTCACCAAATTTGGAGGTAGCTTGGAGATGACCTGACTTAGAATAGGTTACACGGGGTATACAAAATTCTTTGGGAGGACACCCCAAACCTATGTCTTCTGGGGCATCTAAAACTGAGGTTCTCAAAGATAACTTACTATACCTTTAAGACATCATCTATAGAAAACATGCAATGGTTTCAAATACAGTATTAGCTGAAATCAAAACATAGAAATGTCAATACCTCAAAGGACAGGGGTCAACTTGCAGTCAAGCTGCTACTCGCAGGGGCAGCTCAACAGTGCTGTGTATCTCAGGTGAATGGGAGGCAAGGATTTCTTTTCGGAGGGCTCAGGAACCTCCTGTGTAGACAGAGGATGCTGACGAAAGCAAGTAGGAAACATGCACAGGCCAGTATCTACTGGAGGCAAGGTGATAGCCACAGGGCAAACTGGGCTCCTGTGGTCGTGAATCAAGAATCTCTGCTCCCAGAGTTGACCAGGCCCCTTTTGGGGGGCAAGTGTGAGAGGAAGGAAGGCAGGCTCTTTGCCAATCAATGCCAAGTCCTCATATTTGACTTATTTAGGATCAGGCAGGGGCCGTGGCCCTCAGTCATAGGGTTGCCAGATAAAATACAGGACACCCAGTTAAATTTGAATTTCCAATAAACAATGAATAATTTGTAGTATAAGTATGTCCAAATATTGCATGGAACATACTTATACTAAGATTTTATTAGTATTTATTTGAAATTCAATTTCCACTGGGCATCCCATATTTTCAGCTGCTAACACAGGCAACTCTACTTGGGCAGGCCACCAGGCTGAGTCTCGCAACAGGAAGGGGGCACGGTCAGGCCTCTGGTCTCTGGGAGAGCAAGGTAGCCCTGTTACCAGGGAGCTGAACAGGTCATTATCAGGCATTGGGCCAGGATCCTCATCACCAGAATTGAGGTACAGGGTGGGATTCAGTCTGAGGACCAAAGCAAGAGTTTATGAACTAGAACAAGTATATCAAGTCCCAGCAGGTTCTCAGTCTCAGGAGCAGCTCAGGCACTGAGTCACTGACTGCCAGGTCTAAACTTCCTTAAATTGCCAGGGGCTAGGCGTAAGACTGGATTGCAAGAGCAGGGTTTCTGTAAGAGGGGTCCCTGGGACCCTTGAATCGAGAATCACCTGGGGCACTTGGGAAGCATGCAGATTCCAGGGCTCCACCCAGACCTGCCGAATCAGAATCTCTAGGGGCATCCCTTGAAAGCTGCATTTTCCCTAAGTGCTCCTGGTGGCTCTCACTCGCACTCAACTTGAGAACCAGTACCATAGAGCCGGGAACAATGTGTGCAGTGAGGCATTTTGGTGAAGCCACAGACTCTGGAGTCAGGCCACCCAAGCTAGACTTTCAGCTCTATCATATTATCTGTGCAACCTGGGACAAGTGACATAACCTTTCTGGACCTTAGCTTCTTTATCTGTGAAAGAGGGATAGTCATTGTAACTATCTCATAGGGCTGTTGTCAGGATTAAATAAGAATATATGAACAAAGCACTCAGAACAGTGGCTGGCATCTAGGAAGGACACATACATGTTAGCCATCATTAGGAGCTGAGTGGACCCACTGGGGAGGAAGAGGACGGGGTTGGGCCCTGATCAGTACCCATGAGGGGGCTAAAGCAGAGCTCCCGAGCCAAGTTGTTTATTGCACCAGAAGTCAGAAGGTTGATTAATAAGAGGGACTGTCTTTAAACGCATGGGTGATCACGCTTGGTTAGAATGAGCAACTAGGAAAATGGATATTGTTCATTAAGCTCTAATTATCAGGTAAATTGAATAAGGGGTAGGGAGTCCATGTGTTACTACAAGTAATTAATGTGCTGCTTCTTTCCCTGGTAACCCTTTGATTTGCACCACCTAACCTGGAGTCTTTATCAGGCACTGGGATTTTGGAAATACTGGCTGCTAATTGTTTTGGTGAGTCCCTGATTGCACTAAAGAAAATGGATGTGTCCTGCTCCTTCTAATGACTCAACCACCGGGGAAGATAAAGTGGTCCTAGCCATGATGAATTAAGCCCAGAGGATTTGGAGAGGACAATCATTCTCTTGTTCATTTAACAAATCTAGAGACAGTGTCTCCAAGTTGGTAACGTAAATGTGACCAGACATAGTCTGTTTAGGAGAAAGAAATCACCTGTCCCAAACTGCTCTTGAGTTGGTTGATGTCATGACCTGGCTGGCTCCCCATTCCAATGGCTTGATTCCTGCCCAAATCCCTGCGCAGTTCCTTTGAGGCCACAGCCTTGCCCCTGGAGTCCTGGCCCCCATCCTCGACCTGGAACTAGACCTTTGTCAGCCTGGGCTGCTCCCACGCTCTGCTGAAACCCAGCCCCCCCAGCCCCCTGTGGACTTCAGAGCTGACCTGTCTCTAGACCAACCACCTTGCATGCTTTTATTCTGACTGATGTCAAGAAATCTGATTGTTCCTTCTCATGGAAAATACACAAATTGTATCAGTGCAGCATCTCAGGGGGGCAGTGAAAATGCGAGTCATTCTGTACATCCCTTTCCATCTAACACACTGTCACATGTCATGGTGGCCTGGGATGCTGGTGAGTGCCCATTGGGTGGCTTCTGCCAGGAATTGGAGCCTAGAGGCAAGAGCCAGCTGAGGACAGAGTCTCTGATGTCTCAGAGAGTCCCTGTCTTCTATGGAAGTGTAACCAGATAGAGTTTAGAGTATTAGAAACGTTCAGAAGAAGAAGAAGAATAGCTAGTGGTTGCTGAGTGCTCACTCCGTTCCTGAGAGTGTTCTAAGTGCTTGCATGTATTATCTCATCTAACTCCCCCATTCACCCTATGACAAGTTTTGAGGCACTATTATTTTCTGCATTTTATAGCTGAGGAAACTGAGACAAAGAGGCTAAGTCACATGCCCAGGGTCATACAGCTGACCAGTGGCAGAGCTGGGTCCAATCTTGTTTTCATTTTCAAGAATTGAGCCAAATACAGTCTCCTTGCATCAGGCCTCTGCTCAGTGCTGGGGTAGGAGCAGTTTGGTGGGGGGGGGGGCAGCAGGGACTGGGTGTGCAAAGCACCTTCCAGACTCCTGTGTACTGTCCCAAGAAGAGATAAAATATCCCCCAAAGTTCAAGAACAAATGGAGAATGTTCTGCTTGTGCTCAAACTGTAAGACTTTTTCACTCTTACTGGGTATGCACCAAATTCTCATTTTGCCAGTCTTCATATATTAAAGTGTCAATCAATGGTCTAATGTGGCTTCAGCTGACGATCTGGTAACGTCAGAGGAGCGCTGGTCAAAGAAGGTGGGAGTGACTGGGGCAGCCCTTAGCCGTCCTGCCCTCCCTGGGTGGGAGAGGAGGTGTGAACTGCCACTTAGAGGCTCTCTGTCTCTCTTGGGCCAGTGGCTGCTGGGGGGCTGAAAGAGAACTCAAAATGTTCATAGCAGCATTACTCATAATAGCCAAAAATTGGAAACAACCCAAAGGTCCATTGATGGATGACTGGATAAACTAAATGTGGTCTCTTCATACAATGGAATACTATATGGCCATAAACAGGAATGAAGTACTAATACATGCTACAGTATGGATGACCTTGAAGATATTATGCTAAGGGAAAGCAGCCAGACACAAAAGACCACACATTGTACAATTCTATTTATATGAGACACACGTCAGATTAGTGGTTCCTAGGAGCTGAGGGGCTGGAGGGAATGGGGAGGGACTGCTAGTGGATACAGGGTTTCTCTCTGGGTTGATGGGGATGTTCTGAAATTTGTTAGTAATGATGGTTGCACAACTTAGGGAATGTACAAAAAAAACCACACTGAATTGTGCCCTTGAAAAGGGTGAAAATAGTATGTGAATGTATCTCAATAAAAATAATCAAACAAAAAATAGAACAACAACGAAAAGGAGAACACAGAACCCACCCTATCAAGTCTCAGAGCAAAACACTATCTTACGAAGCTGGGCTGTGGGAGAGAGGCTCCTCCACCAACCTTGGCATGGCCTTGGGGAAGTCCTTTGTCCTCTCTGCACCTCAGTTTCCCCACCTGTTAAATGGCACTGTTGTGAGAATATATCCCTGATGGGATTTTTGGAAACTAGAAAATGCTTAGTTCAACTTACAATGCACTAATTACAAGCGAGGTATCATTATAGTACTTGAGGGTGAACATCATTATAGTACTGATGGGATTTTTGGAAACTATAAAATGCTTATTTCAACTTACAATGTACTAATTACAAGCGAGGTATCATTATAGTACTTGAGGGTGAACAGAGAGCCTAGAAGGATGATGAAAAGTAACCTTCGGCCATTGCCTCTATAATAAGAGATCTGAAGATGTAGCACTATCCTTGTGTGTGCAGAAAAAAATCACTCGCTTGCTCTCACTCACTTTGAAAGTTGCCAGCTGCCCCCCTGACTGCCAGGCCCACCCTGATCTTCAGTTTTTCAAAAGATGAGAAATGCTGGGGGAGGCGAGATAAATTAGGAGTTTGGGATGAACATATACACACTGCTATATATAAAATAGGTAACCAACAAGGCCCTGCTGTGTATAGCACAGGGAACTCTACTCAATATCTTGTAATCACCTATAATGGGAAAGAATCTGAAAAAGAACACACACTTACAAATATATATATCTGAGTCACTCTGCTGTACACCTGAAACTAAAACAATCTTGTAAATTAACTGTATTTCAAAAAAAAAACCTTAAAGAAAAAGATGAGAAATGTGGAGGCTGAGATGAAAGGTTTCTGTATCAACAAGAAGAGGGGAAAAGTCTTCTAATACCTACCTTCCATACAGAACACCAGCTGGCACCACCTCTGCCTGGGATGTCCCGAGCTCTCAGTCCTGGGAGTCCTTTGGGGCTCCCTGGTCTCCCTAATCTCATAATAAGTGACCTAGGGGAAAGGACCACGCTCACTGGGTTCCAGGACTGCAAACTCTCTATACATTCTCTGTCCACTATCCATTGCTTTTTCTCCTTCCCAACTTCCATATGGGTTTCCACGGTTTTCCTGGGATCCCCAGGGAACATCCTAGTTCTCCTCTATTTTGAATCTATATCTTAATAGCTTTCATATCCCCAATAAAGTGTTTCTCTCCATCGCCAGTTATTAGCACTTCGTAGCAGGGCTTTTAGAAAGACACTTAATTAAAAATCTTTTGGAAGCTTAAATAAACCATATGCACTGCACGCTACCCAATAAAAAGCTACCCCCTTAACTTCCAAAATAATTGAACTTATTGCCCGTGGATCTTGTCCTACCCTGGCAGAGCCTGACTGCTTTTCTTCCTCATATGTATCTACATAATGGATTCGATATCCATCTGTTTTTCTTAGGATAGGGACTATGTTCAGGATTTTTATTAAGATAATTCATAAAAATAAGAAAATGAATCTAACCAGATGCAGAACTCTCTGCCCCTCCATTATTTAAATAGTTGCTTCTCCCACTTGTCTAGTATTGAAAAATCCAAGCCCCATGAGGTCATGATCAAGCAGTGTTCAAACAGGGGTAGAGGCCAGGGGATCAGGTCACCCTCTCTCCTGCTCGGTCCTCAGTCCCAAGGAAGTCCAGGCCACAGTCCATCCAGAATTTCCAGTGTCCTGGGCCTCCGCCTGCTCTGGGGTCACGTCATCTAGAAGCACAATGCACTGGATAACAGTTTTCCAGCTCTCTTTACAAGACTTTGGGTGGGGGGAGGTGGCTTGGGTAGGGGACACTCCAGTGTCTTAAGTCATTAGAATGCTGATTTCCTTTTTTTCGTTCCAATTTTTGTTTCTTTGAGTTAAAAACCGCTCTTTGCCATGAGTAAGAGGATCCAAACCCTCGGGGAACCAGCATCAGCAGCCAGATGTGAAGAACTACTTCATGGTGTGGGCGGCCTTTCGGCTTTGGTCTCTTTTCGGGGCTCACAGTTGCCTAGGAAGGATAGCATAGCCTGTTTTGGGGCTGCATTTATGGTAAATCCTGGCTAAGTCCGGCCCAGACAGCGCGCGGCCGGGGATACAGACGACGGGGAGCGATGAGATAATGAATGAGAAAAGGCTCCAGGCGGGAGATTGTTATTCGCGCCGATTCTCTTCTCAGTAGCGTGCGCAGTATGGGGGTGAGGGGTTCATCTTCAAACAAGGAGACACATTACTAGTTTGGACTTTTCAGCGAGAGAAAGTGCATGCACTCTTGATTTTTCAGTCGTATCTGTCTTTCCGTTAAAGGTCCCTAAATATTGAAGTCCCTCGCGGAACGCACCCCAGCCCCCAACCCCTGTGTCCGCCTCCTTCCCCGCGGGTCAGGAGGGCGGCAGTGTCCAGACGGTGGCGCTCCGGGACAGTGCAACCCCCTATCCCCCCACTGCAGCAAGAAGGCTAGTCTGGGACAAGTTTCAAGGTGCTTGCTGAAATTTTCTGGGAGGTTTCTCAACAAGAGTCATAACTTTTAGTAGCCGGCACAACATCCACCCCCGTAACCAAGGTCGTTGAGGGAACGAGTATCCGAATCTCGCCCCTGTAGCCCGAATCTTTCGGATTTCCCGTAGCCCGTGCGCTCCGAGAGCCTGGGCGCACCACAGGGAACTGTGACGCCAGCGGAGGGAGATCCGCGGGGCAGGGGGGCGGCCCGACCCAGTTGAGGTTGAAATGAGACCTGAGCTGAGTTACTCCTGGGGCGGGGCCTCTGGTCTGCTGGTGGCTTCCAGGCTGCGCAGCCCGGCACCTCCGCGCCTGTCCGCCACTCCGGCACAGCTCCCCCGAGCTTACCCGAGTGCCCCGCGCCACTCCGTAAGGCGTGCGGAGCACCTAGAAGAGGGGACGGGAGTCGGAGCCGCTCGTCGCGGGTCTCTTTGAGGAGCGGCAGTACAAGAGAAGGGCTTTTTCCCTCGTTTTACTTTTTCCCAGAGCAGCCTCGAAGCTCCCTCAGCCAGGGTGCCAGGCAGCAGGCAAAGGGACGCACTCTCACTCTCGCTTGCCCCAGAGTTGGGGGCAAGCGGCCACCATCTACCTCTTCTCACTCCCAGAGTACGGACACGATCCCTGATCCCAGAGCCTGACGTAGGGGCCGTCTCCTCAAGGAAAACACAAGTCGGGGACCGGATTGAGTGGCCACCCGCCGCGGCTGCTAAGGGAGCCAACCAGTTCCTGCCAGGTACCAGAGTGGGAATAAATTCCCTAGAGACTGCTACCCAGATTGGGAATGGAAGCCCCCAGCAGCTGTCCCCTGCTTTCCGTGGAGTATAGAAGGCTTTGAGAAGGCAAAACATTGGGATGGGATGACCCTCTCAAGGAGACTGCAGAAGCAAATATCTAGGGTCCAAGGGGCCACTGGCCACTCCTCACGCTCTGCTGGGGGCTTCAGACAGGCTTGGGTTGGCACTGGACCCCCAAGAGAGACCCTGTAGCCCCGCTCTGCAATCTACAGCGCTTTGCCAGGTGTTTGCGTAAGAGACGGAGGGAGAACTTGCTAGAAACGGATGCGCAGTGGCTGGTGGGGAGGAGGTGGATTCCGAGCTGGTCACGACGCAGGGTACCTGAGGGATGTGGTGGGAGGGGGAGCGGCTAGAGGGGAAGCACATACAAGGCAGTCGGAAGCAAGACGACACCTCGATGTGGATTTGTCCAAAAAGAGTTGGAGATCAAAGCGGGGGTGATCAGGGAGCTCTGATTGGTCGGGGGGAGGGATTTGGGGTGGGGCTAGCCGCCTCTTGAGGCTTTAAAAGCTCATCGGAGAGGGGCGGGAACGCTGTCATTTGCTCTCTGACTCTCGGAGGGGTGGCAGCTTTCCTGAAGCTCCTGGCGACAGAGCAGGTGTTCGCTGTCCAGACCCGGCTGGGAGGACCTAACGGTCTCCAGCAGCAACATGGGGCCTACCCTGGCAGTTCCCACCCCATACGGCTGTATTGGCTGTAAACTGCCGCAGCCAGACTACCCACCGGCTCTAATCATCTTTATGTTCTGCGCAATGGTCATCACCATAGTCGTAGACCTGATCGGCAACTCCATGGTCATTTTGGCTGTGTCGAAGAACAAGAAGCTCCGAAATTCTGGTAAGACCCTTTTCCTTCTCCCTACCCACCATGCAGCCACTTGCAACCCCTACCTAGGGTGTTAGTTTGGGCTCCTGCAATAGGGAACCCGTGGACGGGCCCTGCTCCCCATTTCCCTGCGAGCCTGAGTGATGATGTTCTGCCGGGGGGGGCCCATAAACTTAGAGCTTCTCCAGGCTGCGGAGGTTCGGAGAAGCTCTGGGCATCCAAGTGCAAATCTCCGTCCCTGCGGTGCGCGGCACACCGCCGAGCCCGGCCCCGTCGGGAACCTGATGCAGAGGGAGCCGGCACCCGAGCGGAGAGTCCGGCGGCCGCCCGGGGACAGCACGCCGAGCAGGACGCCACAGAGGTGGCCGCGCCGAGGCAGCGCGGGAGGAATTAACGCGGAGGGAGCAGCGGTGTTGCTACCCGCTCCGGTAAAGTTAAGTTCTCGGCGGCTGAGGCGGCGCTTGCCGGAGCGCAGCGCGGCGGCCGAGCCCAAGCCCGGCCGAGCCCCCGCTCGCCGCAGCCCTGTGACTCCAGGGCGGCTCCCGGGCAGCTCCCGGGCGGCGGACCGCAGACCCCCGCGCCTGAGTGTGAAGCAGGGTGGTCTGAGCCCGCCGGAGCCGAGCTCCGTCCGCCCGTCCCAGGGCGCACGGCGGAGAGAGGCGAGCGGCCAGCTGGGCGCAGCAGGCGGTGGCAGCGACGGCGGCGGCGGCGGCGGCGGCGGCGGCGGCGGAGATCCCGAAGTCCGTAAGCGGGGTACCGTGGGTCGCAGGGCGGGGCGGCGGAAAGGTTCGGGAGCTCGGCGTCCCGGGGGGATAGAAGACGGCAGAACCGGTGAGGATCGCGGGAGGGCTGCAGGAGAGCTCAGAGGGGATGGGAGGGGGGCGCAGGGAGACCGCAGAGCGCGGGGATGTGGGACGAGGTGGGGCGGCGAGCGAGACTCCCCTCGCGGCCTGCCAGTGCCAAGGGGAGGGGGCGGGCTGCGAGCGGGCCTGGGGGACGGTGCTGCAGGCTGCCGGGCGCTGCGCCCCTTGCCGGGGGCGGGGGCAGCAGACGCTGCGGAGCCTTGAGCCGCCTTTGCAGGTTGGGCGGGAGATGGCTGGAGAGGGGAGGTGGGGGAGGGGCCAAGGGGCCCAAACTCCCAGCTCCGGGCCCGGGAGGGAGGGGGCGGCGCCCGGGGGTCTCCGCTGCCTGGATCCCGGCGGGCTGGGGCCGGAGGGCAGAGGGGAGCGAGGGGGAGGAGTCTGAGGGGGTCGGGCACCCACAGGACCCGGGCGGGCGGGGTGCCGGGGAGTGGAGGTCTCCAGTCTCTGGGAGATTACTTTGCTTGGACGAGGAATCACAAACACCACACAAGTTTCTAAACGTACTGACGGGCACACAGTCATTACAAGTTTTCTTTTAAACTCTGATGGGTGTGTCTGATTTCTCCTCGGTTCCCCGGAGACGTGGGGCCGCCCACTTGGATCTCACGTGCACTCCAGCAGTGCGGTCCCAAGGGGCCCAACCCCGGAGCCCCCGGCGGGTGGGGCACCTGCAAAGTCCATTTTCTCTTTTTTCCTTTTCTCCTTCATCCTTCCTTTCCTTCCATAATTCAAACAAAGGGTTTTAGAGTTGTGGTGGTTTTGTTTTTAAGTCTCTGCCCTCTTTCTTCTCCTTTCTTCTCTGCATTCATTACTTTGAGGGAAAATCCTAGAAAGAACCTCTTGGGTAGAAAGCGCCGAGGCCTCGCCCTGGCAGTGCTGGCGGAAGGAGGCAGAACGACCAGCTCCTTTGCCCTTTTAAAAGTGCTCATTTTCTCCCAGTCCGAGATGAAGTGCAATATTTTGCCAAACCAATGCTAATTAGCAATGAGGTGTTTCCAGAGAAAGGGCTCCGCATCTACACTCGGCCTTGCAGGTTTTACAAACAGCGTTCCTACCGCCGCCCTACAAAACAGGAGTGCCCCCTCCCCCCCACCCGGCACTTTCCTGTTTAGCCCTCAGGCTCCAGTAAAGCCCGGGACCGGGAGCCTGGAACCGGTGTGCAGGGCGGCGAACGTGCTGGTGCCCGGCTCTGCTCGGGGACCCGCGTGAAGCAAAAGCCATTCTGCTAATCCTTGCAGGGATTTTCCTGATTTTTTTCCCCCTCTTTGCTCACTATTTCTCAGACTAAATTTTACAGGGCCTCTCCCCGCCCTCAGTTTTTACTCTTAGGTTACCTCGGAAATGGTAAGTATTTACTGGGCTAGGTCTTAGATTATTGTCTGATCCCGCTGGGAAAGACCGCTTAAAAAAACGACTTGCCCTTTCTCGGACAGTTCTCTTTAGACACGTTTGCGTTGTAAATGCGATGGTAAGTTAGGGAAGGCAGAAGGCTAATTTGTTTTCTTTTCGGGGTTGGGGGAGGTTGAGGCTTCCTGACAGTCCTCCAATCTCTCCACCCACCCCAGTCCCTACCCTCCAGCCTGTTTCCAAAAGACAGCTCCACCCTGCTCCTCTCTACTCCCTCCCCCCACCACCCATACTCCGCCAAAACTTTGCATTTTGTTTTTGTTTAAAATGATGGCCACAGGTCTGTGTGTGTGGGAGTGTGAAGGGCTCCCCAACGGGCTTTCGTGTTTACTGCTTTCTGACTTCACGTTTTTCCCAAAGCAGAGATGACATTGTTTGAAAGGAAAAAAAGGTTGTCAAAGGACAGGTCCCCCAAACCTGCTTGTGCATCAGAATCATCTGGGACACGCTTGTAGCTAAAATAAAAACACAACTGTATTTCTTTGAAAGAATTCTAGCATTCTAAATTGTCACGACTCCAGCTGGCCTTTTCCTCCAGCT
>RJWK010048899.1:0-16791 GCA_004363435.1 Platanista minor | reverse complement strand
AAGAGTATACCTTATCGTTTTTAAGGTAATAAGAAATAAGTACAAGAACTGGAAGGATTTGTTTAATAAGACAAGCTGTTATATATTAGCTGGATAAATGACAGATATGAAATATTACATATAGTAAATTAGAACATACACAAAGGTAGTTAATTATGTCATATTTATTGAATTTTGTTATCATGTTTTACAATATTAGTTGATAGAGTTTATGGAGTAACCACTATTAACTACTTTTGCTTAAACATTTTAAAATATTATACTTGGTTTTAAGTTTTATATAATATCCAAAATAATAATGATTGTTTTGAGGGGATAGGTTTTCTGAATTATAATTATGAGGAAGGCAACAGAAGTTATTATGTTTTTTATAGAAAACTTCCTGTTATACGTAGTTGAAATTGTATTACAGAAGTTCAATTTTTTACATATTTTGATTTAGTATTTAGAGTATATATATTTTTCTGCTGTGATTTTTCTATATATATTACAAATACCATCATGTTGATTAATAAGCAATTTTACAGAAAAAATATATGGCATCTGATGAAAGCCTATTTAAACAAATCATTGGTCTATACCTTAAAATCATATACAGGGACATTTTATTAGTCACATTTTCATTTTTTAAAAGAATGAAAAAACTGTATGAAAATAGATGGAAAAATCTCTTGCAGAATATTTTCAAATCAATCTATAATACAGGAAAACTAATTTAATCTGGTAAGTCACAATATATTTGTATGTTTACCATAATTATTTCAGCTCATTTTTTAACTCAAATTCCTTTTATTTTCTTTTATTTTAAAAAATAATTTATATTAAGTGTTGGTGAATTTTTGATCCAACAACACATTTAATGTTGTGTAAAAATATAATTCAATAAGTGTTCATTCATTCATCTGTTTAATATTTATTATAGTAGTCTTTGTATGCAAAAAATAGAAAAATTAAAGAAATAAGCCTTGTTTTATGAAGCACCAAGGATGGTGAATAAAGAAATGTCAATAATTTACAATATAAACTGTATGCCATGTTAAAGAGAAACACAAAGTACTACACAGGAATAGGGAGAATGTGAGATGTTGGGACAGAGCCAGCACCTGACTTAGACTGATGGGGATCAGGGGGTGACAGGGAAGCATCTGATGAAATGAAGTTTAAGGAACTGTAGGATAACATTATAGGAGGAGAGAGAAGTATGTACAAATTAGTGAATTATAATAAATCATTGTTATTTTAATTTCTAATATAAAGAACTGGACCAATTCAGAGAAGGTAGGGTGGAGAATCCTTACCTGAAGATCCTTTCGTTGCATGAATATTAGTCAACTTTAGTGGCACCTGCTCAGCTCAAAAGGATTCTCCGATCTCTGAGGAGTGTCTCTCAGGGGTACATATTCAGATTCTCCAATAGCCGGATTTATATTGCATATCACTGGTCCCTGGCTTACTAGAGGGAAATAGAGGTGTCTAGCATACCCAAACTAAGATGTTTACATTTTCTCTTTACTAGAAATTTGAAGTGGAAAAATGTGTCACTCTCTGAGATCTTTCTTCTTGTTTACATGAATTCAGAAAGGAAAAAATTTGCATTTTGAAAGAGCATATAATGGTAAACAAAGGGAAAGAAGAGATGATAAGTTTTGAAGACTTTTAGGTACCTACTCACTATCTTTTCCTCAGGCCTACTGCATAGTGGACTACTTTACTTTAGATAGTTTATTCTAAATGTAGCCTAAAAGTTGTAACAAAGCACATGAAAATAACTTTTTTCCACAAAAAAAATACACAAAACTGTGGGAAATTTTAAGATCTGTGTTTAAATTAAGGAAAAGTCTTACTTTCTTTCAAAATGAATATCCAGGTCTGGAGAAAGCAGTATTCATTTTTTTCAATTATGTCTACAAATTAATACAGAGTTAAACACTCTGTATTCAGTCACCATGAAAGATTTATGATTTTTTCTGAAAGTTAATTTTATTTAATTCAAAAGCTGACCTCTCTTAATTTATTTCCTGATTTTCATTTTCTGAAACATTAAAAAGTTAAACCACATTTAAACTATTGAGAGATAAAATAAATTACATGTGTAAAATAGAGAAGGAAAAAATAAAATGTAACAGCCCAAAAATGTGGATTTTTCAACAATGCCCAATATCAGAATTTAGGAAAGAATAACCTGATTTTTTTAAAAAAATGATGTATAGAAAAAAATGATGTAACATACATATGTCTCCAATATTTTTTTAAAATTCAGTACAACATAGGTAATTACAAAACACAATAGAGGGTAACTATACCCTATGATGTCTATATTAAATATCTTGAAATTAAAAGTACTGGATATAAACAGAAGAAAACAAAAAACAAAATTCAAAACAATAATAGAAAATAATGAAACTCTCCTCAGAATTAAACATTTTTTGTTAAAAAATGCTTATGTCACAATTTTAATATATTTCAGTATCTTATGTGGCCAGTTTTCCAAGTGAGTCCCTCATTCCACTCTTTTACAGAATATAGCAATAGCATTTTAGTTTCCTCTAACTAGGATTTATGGATAATAATTTCTCAGCCCAATATTCTCCTTTCTACAAAATAACTCATTAACCCAAGGTGTTCAGGCTATCAGTTGCTCTGAGGTTAGAAACCATAAGTCATTTGGAGTTCAGTTTTCTATTTTAGATATGAATTTTGGATTTCACCTTTAGCCATAGTGAAATTCTTTCCATTTTTCAAATATGCTATATGTCCCTCATTACCAGGCCTTCCATGGAGATCTCTTCTCCTGGCTTCTTTTCAGCACAAGCCTCCGTCTCTGCCCATCAATGATGTATTTGTGTCCCAGAGGTTTTGTGCATTAGTTCTTCCTGTCTTTTTCTAACTCAGTTTCCTTGGATGATCCCATCCAGTTACTTGGCTATATAACTGTATGATGATGAAGCCCAGTGCTGTAGTTGAGCCAGCTCTCTTGTGAAATCCAGTCCTTGACATCATAGTTCAAATGGTCACATGAATGTCCCCCAGGTATCTCAAATTTAATATGTTCACATATTACCTCATAAATCTATATTTATTTTTGTTTTTCTTATTCTGATTTATATTACAGCAGCCTTACTGGAGTATCATCTTTAAATTGTCCCTCTGTAATTTCCCATTCCTTCCGACCAATTATCAAGCTCTAGTAATTTGATTTATTCTCTCTTAAATATGTCCACTTCATTTCATGTCTACTGCCTATGCCTTCTATTACCATTTCTAACTATATTACCACTTCCTGAAATAAGCAACATTTCAAATAAATGATTTTTCAGACATAAATTCTTAAAACACCTAAGTTTAAAAAATGAGATTATAAAATTAGTTTAAAAGATAAAAGTAGTATTTTATACTAATAATCCTGCTAGTAGAAAAATAAATTCACAAATGCTCTATTATTAAAATCTTGAATAGAGAACATAAAATAAAGTATATTTTGTTAGTATGCCAGTCACTTGCACAGGAAAAGAAAATAAGCCATTTTTGTGCAATTATGTCATTAATATTAACTCCACTGAGACCAACCTGGGTATTATAAGAAGAAAATACTGATAAAAAATAGAACCAATGGAATAACGGAGGGACCTGGAATAATAAACAAAAGGGAAAGGGGATTGGTATTCATTCATCCTGCAACGGCATTACCTGTGTTCCTAGAAATGGAGCAATTTCTTCTCTTCCACTTTAATACCTCGTTGAGGCAATTAGAAACAATAAAATAACTCACACTAAAGTGATATCTAAGTACATTTTGCATCTTCCTCTGACCAGATGACAATGTTAATTCCCTTGTGTTTATTTCTACTTCTAATCTTTATAGAATCTTGTCTTTTCCTAGATTATGTTAACTTTTAGTTCAACATACTCATTTGTTGACTTAATAATGGATATTTCATAGTTTGTGCCCTCTAAAAGCTTATATTCCTCCCAATATCTATAAATCTAGCTTGGGATACAAATAATGTAGCAAATTGCTTAATATTAAATACCTTTGCTTAAAATTCCATATACCAAGCTTGGGGTGAAGTCCATATTTTCTTTCTTGAAACTGTAAACTCTAGCCCAAATCAATCTCTCAATGTGAGTCTTCTTGCTTCCAAATAATCCTGGGCCATGTTTCTACCATCATCATTTCTGTTTTTCTAAGACACTGTCAAATTTAAAACAAGGCTCACAAGAACCTAGTGAATGAACCTTTCCTTGCATAGTATCATCCTGGAGCTATAAAAATCAAGGTGTTTGAGGAGAATAACATTTTGCCAAAACAAAAAATAATGTCTTGGGGAAAAAAAAGTAAAACAAAGAATGACAACTGAAAAGAATGTTAAGACAAAAATTTCCCCATTAACTAGACTTATTGTGGTGATCATTTTGCAATATATAAAAATATTGAATTATTATGTTGTACACCTGAAACCAATATAATATGTCAATTATATCTCAATACAAATAAATAAATAGCAAAAAATTTCCCCTTTTGAATGAGTGCCAAGCTTTCATCATATGTAGATGATTTAGTAGTTTTTTCAACTGATTCTTTTTTTGTCATTTTTAAAAATTTTTGAATTTTATTTCATTTATTTTTTTATACAGCAGGTTCTTATTAGCTATCCATTTTACACATATCAGTGTATATATGTCAACTGATTCTTAATAAAATAAGGGGTATCTGAGCCATGGTGAGTTTCTGTTTCTACCTATAGAGAGGAAGTAACTCTTGCACAAAGGAACTCTTCAGTAAAGAAGCATGTAAATGTATGCATGCATGCATGCATACAAATCTTCGCTTTCAAAGCTTCCTTGCTAATAGGTTCAATAGAATGCATAGCTCCTAAAATATAGGAAAAGTTCACAAATTTTACATATGTTTTTTAAAGTGTAGTTGATTTACAATGTTTTAGTTTCAGATGTACAGCAAAGTGGTTCAGTTTTACATATATATGTGTGTGTTCTTATATATATTCTTTTCAGATTCTTTTCCCTTACTTTTTTAATTGGAATATAGTTGATTTACAATGTTGTGTTAGTTTCAGGTGTACAGCAAAGTGATTCAGTTATACATTTACATATAACCACATTTTAAAAAATATTATTTTCCCATATAGGTCATTACAGAGTATTGAGTAGAGTTACCTGTGCTATATATTCAGTAGGTCCTTGTTGGATATCTATTTTATATATAGTAGCATGTATATGTTAATCCCAAACTTCTAATTTATCCCTCTCTGCCCTTTTCCCTTTGGTAACCATAATTTTGTTTTCTATGTCTGTGAGTTTATTTCTCTTTTGTAAATAAGTTAATTTGTGTCATTTTTTAGATTCCACATGTAAGAGATATCATACCACCTCTTCTTTATCCATTCATCTGTTGATGGGTATTTAGGTTGCTTCCATGTCTCGGCTATTGTAAATAGTGCTGTTGTGATCATTGGGATGCATGTATCTTTTTGAACTGGAGTTTTTTCCAGGTATATGCCCAAGAGTGTGATAGTTAGATCATATGGTAACTCTATTTTTAGTTTTTTAAGGAACCTCTATACTGTTCACTGTAGTGACTGCACCAATTTACATTCCCACCAACAGTGCAGGAGGGTTCCTTTTTCTCCACATCCTCTACAGCATTTATTATCTGTAGACATTTTTATGATGGCCATTCTGGCTGGCATGAGGTGATACCTCATTGTAGTTTTGGTTTGCATTTCTTTAATAATTAGCAATGTTGAGCTTTTTTAATTTCATGTGCCTGTTGGCTATATGTATGGTCTTCTTTGGAAAAGTGTCTATTTAGGTTTTATTCCCTTTTTTTTTTTTTTTTTTTTTGCGGTATGTAGGCCTCTCACTGCTGTGGCCTCTCCCGTTGTGGAGCACAGGCTCTGGACGCGCAGGCTCAGCAGCCATGGCTCACTGGCCCAGCCGCTCTGCGGCATGTGGGATCTTCCCAGACGGGGGCATGAACCCGTGTCCCCTGCATCAGCAGGCGGACTCTCAACCACTGTGCCACTGGGAAAGCCCCTATTCCCATTTTTTGATTGGGTTGTTTTGTTTTGTTTGGTATTGAGCTCTATGAGCTGTTTGTATATTTTGGAAATTAATACCTTATTGGTAACATTGTTTGCAAATATTTTCTCCCAGTCTGTATGTTGTCTTTTCATTTTGCTTATGGTTTCCTTTGTTGTGCAAAAGCTTTTTAGTTGAATTAGGTCGCATATGTTTATTTTTTTTTATTTCCATTACTCTAGGAGATGGATTAAAAAAAATATTGCTGTGATATATGTCAAAGAGTGTTCTGCCTATGTTTTCCTCTAAGAGTTTTACAGCATCTGGTCTTACATCTAGGTCTTTAATCCATTTGCAGTTTATTTTTGTATATGGTATTAGAGAATGTTCTAATTTCATTTTTTTACATGTGGCTGTCCAGTTTTCTGATCACCACTTATTGAAGACACTGTCTTTTCTCCATGGTATATTCTTGCCTTCATTGTCATAGATTAACTGACCATAACTGTGGGTTTATTTCTGGGATTTCTATCCTGTCCCATTGATCTATATTTCTGTTTTTGTGCCAGTACCATACTGTTAGGATATCTGTAGTTTTGTAGTATGCTCTGAAGTTAGGGAGTGTTATACCTCCAGTTCCATTCTTCTTTCTCAAGATTGTTTTGGTTATTCAGGGTCTTTTGTATCTTCACACAAATTTATCTTATCAAATCTTTCAAATCTAAATGTTTTAAGTGTATTGTACACTTATAATACATCTCAATTTGTATGCTAAATTTTTATTGGTAACACTGTATCCAAATTTCATAAGATTTACAATTGAAAAATTTTTTAATCTTTTGTTCTAGTTCTATGGAAAATGCTATTAGTAATATGATAGGTATTGCATTGAATCTGTAGATTGCCTTAGGTAGTATGGTCATTTTAACAATATTATTCTTCCAATCCAAGAACAGAGTATATATTTCCATCTGTTTGTGTCCTCTTCAATTTCTTTAATCAGCATCTTATAGTTTTTAGAGTATAGGTCTTTTGTCTCCTTAGGTAGGTTTATTCCAAGGTATTTTATTTTTTTGATGTTATGGTAAATGGACTGTTTCCTTAATTTCTCTTTCTGATCTTTTGTTGTTAGTGTACAGGAATGCAACAGATTTCAGTATATTAGTTTTGGATACAGCAACTTCACTGAATTCTTTGATGAGCTCTAGTAGTTTCCTGGTAATGTCTGGTGAAGGTCACTTTTGTCTAAATTATCTCTGGAAATTTATCTCAGATTAGAGTTTCTCTTTGTTAAAGAATACTGGCCAAGTTGTATCATTCATGGCCTGGAAGGTAGTATTCCATTGTGTGTGTGTGTGTTTGTGTGTGTGTGTGTGTGTGTGTGTGTGTATACAAGTGGAAGAGGTTTTATATATATATATATATATATATATATATATCACTTCTTCTTTATCCATTCATCTATTGATGAACACTTTGGTTGCTTCCATATCCTGGAAATTGTAAATAATGCTGCTATGAATATTGAGGTGCAAGTATCTTTTTGAATTAGTGTTTTCTGTTTTTTGTTTTTGTTTTTGTTTTTTTTTATAAATACCCAGTAGTGGAATTGCTGAGTCATATGGTAGTTATATTTTTAGTTTTCTGAGAAATTTCCATACTGTCTTCAATAGTGGCTGCACCAATTTACATTCCCACCAACAGTGTCAAGTATTCCCTTTTCTCCATATCCTTGCCAACATTTGTTGTTTGTGGTCCTTTTATTGATAGACATTCTGACAGATTTGAGGTGATACCTCACTGTGATTTTGATTTGCATTTCTTTGATGATTAATGATGTTGAACATCTTTTCATGTGCCTGTTGGCCATTTGTATATCTTCTTTGGAAAAATGTCTATTCCAGTCTTCTTTTATTTCTTTTTCTGCTCTGATTGTTGTGGCTAGGCTTCCAAACTATGTTGAATAAAAGTGGCAAAAGCGGACATCCTTGTCCTGTCCCTGATCTTAGAGGAAATGCTTTCATCTTTTCACCATCCTTTTTGATTTCTTCAGTGATCCATTGGTTGTTTGTTGGCATATTGTTTAGCCTCCACGTTTGTATTTTTTTGCAGTTTTTTTTTCTTGTAGTTGATTTCTAATCTCATAGCATTGTGGTCGGAAAACATGCTTGATATGATTACAGTTTTCTTAAATTTCCAGAGGCTTATTTTGTGGCCCAGCATGAGATCTATCCTGGAGAATGTTCCATGTACACTTGAAAAGAATGTGTATTCTGCTGCTTTCAGATGGACTGCTTTATAAATATCAATTAAATCCATCTGGGCAAATGTATCATTTAAGGCCTGTGTTTCCTTATTGATTTTCTGTCTGAATGATCTGTCCATTGATGTAAATGGACTGTTAAAGTCCTCCACTATTTATTGTGTTACTGTCAGTTTCCCCTCTTATGTCTGTTAACATTTGCCTTATATATTCAGGTGCTTCTATGATCGTTGCATATATATTTATAATTGTTATCTCTTCTTCTTGGATTGATCCTTTGATCATTATGTAGTATCCTTTTTTGTCTCTTATAACATTCTTTATTTTAAAGTCTATTTTGTCTGATAAAAGTATTGCTACTCTGGCTTTTATTTGCTTTTTGCTTGCATCAAGTAACTTTTTCCATTCCCTAATTTTCTGCATGTGTCTTTAGATCTGAAGTGAGTCTTTTGTAGGCAGCATATATACAGGTCCTATTTTTGTATCCATTCATCCAGTCTGTGTTTTCTGGTTGAAGCATTCAGTCCACTTACATTTAAGGTAACTATCAATATGTATGTTCCTATTGCAATTTTGTTAATTGTTTTAGATTTGTTTTTCATTTTTTTAACATCTTAATTGGAGTATAATTGCTTTACAATGGTGTGTTAGTTTCTGCTGTATAACAAAGTGAATCAGCTATATGTGTACATATTTCCCCATATTCCCTTCCTCTTGCGTCTCCCTCCCAACCTCCATATCCCACCTCTCTAGGTGGTCACAAAGCACCGAGCTGATCTCACTGTGCCATGTGGCTGCTTCCCACTATCTATTTTACATTTGGTAGTATATATGTATATATATATATATGTATATATGTCCATGCCACTATCTCACTTCGTCCCAGCTTACCCTTCCCCCTCCCTGTGTCCTCAAGTCCATTCTCTACATCTGTGTCTCTATTCCTGTCTTTCCCCTAGGTTCTTCAGAACTATTTTTTTTTTTGAGATTCCATATATATGTGCTAGCATACAGTATTTGTTTTTTCTTTTTGACTTACTTCACTCTGTATGACAAACTCTGTGTCCTTCCACCTCACTACAAATAACTCAATTTCATTTCTTTTTATGGCTGAGTAATATTCCATTGTATATATGTGCTACATCTTCTTTATCCATTCATCTGTCGACAGACACTTAGTTTGCTTCCATGTCCTGGCTATTGTAAATAGTGCTGCAATGAACATTGTGGTACATGATATTTTTAAAATATGGTTTTCTCAGGGTATATGCCCAGTAGTGGGATTGCTGGGTCGTATGGTAGTTCTGTTTTTAGTTTTTAAAGGAACCTCCATACTGTTCTCCATAGTGCCTGTATCAATTTACATTCCTACCAACAGTGCAAGAGGGTTCCCTTTTCTCCACACCTTCTCCAGCATTTATTGTATGTATACTTTTTGATGATGGCCATTCTGACTGGTGTGAGGTGATACCTCCCTGTAGTTTTGATTTGCATTTCTCTAATGATTAGTGATGTTGAGTATCCTTTCATGTGTTTGTTGGCAAACTGTATATCTTCTTTGAAGAAATGTCTCTTTAGGTCTTCTGCCCATTTTTGGATTGGGTTTTTTGTTTTTTTGTTATTGAGCTGCATGAGCTGCTTGTAAATTTTGGAGATTAATCCTTTGTCAGTTGCTTCATTTACAAATATTTTCTCCCATTCTGAGGGTTGTCTTTTCATCTTGTTTATGGTTTCCTTTGCTGTGCAAAAGCTTTGAAGTTTCAACAGGTCCCATTTGTTTATTTTTGTTTTTATTTCCATTTCTCTTGGAAGTGGGTCAAAAATAATATGGCTGTGATTCCTGTCATAGAGTGTTCTGCGTATGTTTTCCTCTAAGAGCTGTATAGTGTCTGGCCTTACATTTAGGTCTTTAATCCATTTTGAGGTTATTTTTGTGTATGGTGTTAGGGAGTGTTCTAATTTCATTCTTTTACATGTAGCTGTCCAGTTTTCCCAGCACCACTTATTGAAGATGCTCTCTTTTCTCCATTGCATATTCTTGCCTCCTTTATCAAAAGTAAGGTGACCATATGTGCGTGGGTTTATCTCTGGGTTTTCTATCCTGTTCCATTGATCTATATTTCTGTTTTTGTGCCAGTACCACACTGTCTTGATTACTGTGCTTTATAGTATAATCTGAAGTCAGGGAGCCTGATTCCTCCAGCTCCGTTTTTCTTTCTCAAGATTGCTTTGGCTATTCAGGGTCTTTTGTGTTTCCATACAAATTGAAATTTTTTGTTCTAGTTCTATGAAAAATGTCATTGGTAGTTTGATAGGGCTTGCATTGAATTTGTAGATTGCTTTGGGTAGTATAGTCATTTTCACAATGTTGATTCTTTCAATCTAAGAACATGGTATATCTCTCCAACTGTTCATATCATCTTTAATTTCTTTCATCAGTGTGTTATAGTTTTCTGCATACAGGTCTTTTGTCTCCTTAGGTAGATTTTTCCTAGGTATTTTATTCCTTTTGTTGCAGTCGTAAATGGGAGTGTTTCCTTAATTTCTCTTTCAGATTTTTCATCATTAGTATATAGGAATGCAAGGGATTTCTGTGCATTAATTTTGTATCCTGCTACTTTACCAAATTCATTGATTAGTTCTAGTAGTTTTCTGGTAGCATCTTTAGTATTACTTTTGTATGGTATCATGTCATCTGCAAACTGACAATTTTACTTCTTCTTTTCTGGTTTGGATTCCTTTAATTTTTTTTCTTCTCTGATTGCCATGGCTAAAACCTCCAAAATTATGTTGAATAATAGCAGTGAGAGTGGGCAAACTTGTCTCGTTCCTGATCTTAGTGGAACTGGTTTCAGGTTTTCACCATTGAGAATGATGTTGGCTGTGGGTTTGTCATATGTAGCCTTTATTATATTGAAGTAAGTTCTCTCTATGCCTACATTCTCGAGGATTTTTATCATAAATGAGTGTTGAATTTTGTTGAAAGTTTTTTCTGCACCTATTGTGATGATCATATGGTTTTTCTCCTTCAATTTGTTAATATGGTTTATCACATTGATTGATTTGCATATATTGAAGAGTCCTTGCATTCCTGGGATAAACCCCACTTGATCATGGTGTATGAACCTTTTAATGTGCTGTTGGATTCTGTTTGCCAGTATTTGTTGAGGATTTTTGCATCTATGTTCATCAGTGGTATTGGCCTGTAGTTTTCTTATTTTGTGACATCTTTGTCTGATTTTAGTAGCAGGGTGATGGTGGCCTTGTACAATTAGTTTGGAAGAGTTCCTCCCGCTGCTATATTTTGGAAGAGTTTGAGAAGGATAGGTGTTAACTCTTCTCTAAATGTTTAATAGAATTCACCTGTGAAGCCGTCTGGTCCTGGGCTTTTGTTTGTTGGAAGACTTTCAATCATGGTTTCAATTTCTGTTTTTTGTTTGTGCTTGTGATTGGTCTTTTTATATATTCTATGGATTTTTTTTTGTACTTCTTTTTTTCCTCCTTTCTTCTTTTGTTCTCTTGTGATTCGATGACATTTTTAGTGTTATGTTTGGACTCCTTTTTCTTTTTTTATATGTATATGTGTTATAGATTTTAGTTTTCTTGTTGGCATGAATTTTTTGTATAGCTCTCTCTCTCTCCCTCTCTCTGTCTCTCTCTCTCTGTCTCTCTCTCTCTGTCTCTCTCTCTCTCTCTATATATATATATATATGTATACATATATGTATACATATGTATACGTATAATGTGTGTGTGCTTGTTATAAGTTACTGATCTCTTAATTTCAAATGTATTTTAGATACCCTGCATTTATAGTCTGCTCCCCTCATGATTATTCTTTTTGAAATTATATTTTACATCTAATTGTTTTGTGTATCCCTTAACTACTTTTTGTGGATACAGATGGTTTTACTACTTTTGTCTTTTAATATCCTTGCTAGCTTTGTGTATGGATGATTTCCTACCTTTACTGTATATGTGACTTTACCCGTGAAGTTTTCTTTTTCATAATTTTCTTGTTTCTAGATGTGGCCTCTTCTCTTCCACCTAGAGAAGTTCCTTTAGCCTTTGTTTTAATGCTGCTTTGGTGAATGTAAATTCTTTTAGTTTTTGCTTGTGTGTAAAGGGTTTGATTTCTCCATCAGGTCTGAAGAAAGCCTTGCTGGGTAGAGTATTCTTGTTTGTAGGTTTTTCTCTTTCATCACTTTAAGTATATTGTGCCAGTTCTTTCTGGCCTGCAGAGTTTCTGCTAAAAAATCGGCTGATAGCCTCATGGGAATTCCCCTGTATGTTATTTTTTGTTTTTCCCTTGTTGCTTTTAACATTCTCTCTTTGTAATTTTTGTCATTTTGATTACAATGTGTCTTAGTGTGTTCCTCTGTGGGTTAATCCTATATGGGTCTCTGTGCTTCCTGGACTTGGGTGACTCTTTCCTTTCATAGGTTAGGGAAGTTTTCAACTATTATCTCTTTACATATTTTATTAGGCCCTTTCTCTCTCTTCTCCTTCTGGGACCCCTATAACATGAATATTAGTGCACTTGATGTTGTTCCAGAGGTCTCTTAAACTGTGCTGAGTTCTTTTCATGATCTTTTTTCTGTTCGTTAGTAGTGATTTCCTCTACTCTGTCTTCCATCACACTGATCTGTTCTTTTGCCACATTTAGTCTACTCTTGATTCCTTCTAGTGTACTTTTCATCTAAGTTATTGTATTCTTTAATTCTGTTTGGTTATTCTTTGTGTAATCTAATTCTTTGTTAAAAACTTCTGATTTCTCACTCTGTGCATCCATTTTCCTCTCGAGTTCTCTGATCATCTTTATGATCATTACTCTGAACTCTTTCTTGGGTAGATTACCTATCCCCACATCACTTAGTTCTTCTTCTGGGGTTTTATCTCATTGCTTCATGTGAAACATATTCCTCTATCACCTCATTTATTATAAATTGCTATTTGTATTTTTATGTGTAGAGTAGGTAAGTTACATTTCTTGACCTTGGAGAAGTGGCGCTCTATAGGTGATGTCCTGTGTGACCCAGCTCTCCTCTCATCACCTAAGGGCCAGGGGCCAGCTGGTCCCAGGGTAGTGCCTGGCCTGTATTTTTGGACTTGGTCTTCAGGCTGCAGGACTGTAGTTTTCTTCCTTCTAGTGTTTACGCCCTCATAGGTGAGGCTGGTCTAGAGGCTTGTGTTGGCTACCTGGCAGGAGGTGGGTGCCTGCCCACAGCTGAGTGAAGCTGGGTCTTGGCCCTCTGGTAGGGAGGGCCATGTCTCAGAGCATGTATAGAGACAACTGTGGGCTCAGGAAGTCTTTAGGCAGCCTGTCAGCTGATGTGTGGGGCTGTGTCCCTGTCCAGTTTGTTGTTCAGCCTGTGCCTTCGCATCACTGGCTGTTAGGTTGGGCCAGGTCTTGGTGCCAAAGATGTCAGCCTCCTGGGGAGCTCACACAGATGAATCCTCCCCAGTATGTCTACTACAAGTGTCTATGTCCCCAGGGTGAGCCACAGTTGCCCCCTACCTCCCCAGGAGACCCTCCAAGACCAGCAGGTGGTTTGGCCAAGGCTCCTATCAAATTACTGCTTTTGCCCTGGGTCTCAGTGCGTGTGAGATTTTTTGTGAGCCCTTTAGTAGTGAAGTCTCTATTTCCTGCAATTCTGTGGAGTTTCTGCAATCAAGCCCCACTGGCCTTTACATCCAAATGCTCTGGAGGTTCCTCTTCCCGGTGCTGGACCCCTGGTCCAGGGGACCTGAAGTGGGGCTCAGAATTCTCATTCCTGTCTGAGAACCTCTGTAATATAATTATTCTCCAGTTTGTGGGTTGCCCACCCAGGGGGTATGGGATTTGACTTCATGAGCCTGCCACTCCTATACATCTTGTTGTGGTTCCTTCTTTATGGCTTTATTAGTAGAAGATCTTTTCTGGTATGTTCCAGTCTTTTTCATCAATGGTTTTCCTGCAGTTAGTTGTGATTTTGCTGTGCTTGTGAGAGCTTAGGGTCCTTCTACTCCACCATCTTGGCCACTCTCAGGACTAGGAATGCAGTACTGATACAGGATACAATATGGATCGCTTTTAAAAAAATTGTGTTGGATGAAAGTAGCTGGGCAAAAAACAGTGCATGCTGTTAAGTTCCCAATTATATAAATTTACAAAATTCTAAGGATAAGAGTGGAAGAGATTACAAAAGGATACTAGGAAATATTTGGGTATGGTAGTTATGTTGATTGTTTTGATTGTGGTTATAGTTTCACAAGTATATACCTATGTGATCAAAATGAACACAAAATATATGAACTCTTTTGTATGTTAATTGTATTTCAGTAAATATGGTAGGAAATAAAAGTATCTGTACTGTTGGTATTCAATATTGAACTTCTAAATGCTGATTTTAGGAATAAAGTCTAATATCTGAAAATTCTATAGATGTTTTATAATTAAATGTTATGATTTTGCCAGTTCTTTGTAAGAAATATTTATTTTACCATGTTGTAGATTTTATTTTCTACTGAGGACAAGTGAACTTTAAAGAGTAAATATCTATATTTATAAAATGTAAATATATTTCACAGAGATATTTAAAAATATATAGCTCACTTATTCTTTAATAACAGAATCAACAAATATCATCTTTTTTATCAAGTAGAGAAAAAAATAAAGGCTTATTTCAATTGAAGACTATGGCTAATTATGTGGAAGTAACATGGTTTAGAAAGCTATTAAAGCAGAAAGAAAAATAGTTTAAAGGGGGAGAGAAAGAGCTATGATTAAAAATAGTAAAAAATGAATGGAAAGTAAGAGCTAGACTCACAAATGCAAACACAATTATATGAGTGCATATACATAAACACAATAATATACAGCTTCATAAAGAAAAGAAATACACAGAATCTGACAAACACACAATGCCTCATTAATGTATGCAAATAAGAAAATAATAGAAAGATGTCTGAGCCTTCCTTTGGTGCCCACTAGGATTCTAGAGCTAAACATTTTTAAAGACATGTTTTGTTATCACACTGCAGGCATGTGGATTATAACTGTAATTATTTTCCCTGTAAGCCACAAATATTTTCCACTTCTTATATCTCTATTTGGCAAACAGCAAGTTTGAATTTAACTTAAATTTTGGGAGATTTAACATCTAATCACCAGACAGAGAAAAAGATTTTATATATATATATATATATATATATATATTTTTTTTTTTTTTTTTTGGTGGTACGCGGGCCTCTCACTGTTGTGGCCACTCCCATTGTGGAGCACAGGCTCCGGACGTGCAGGCTCAGCGGCCATGGCTCACGGGACCAACTGCTACACAGCATGTGGGATCCTTCCGGACCGGGGCATGAACCCATGTCCCCTGCTTTGGCAGGTGGACTCTCAACCACTGCGCCACCAGGGAAGCCCCAAGATTATATTTTAAACATTAAAATTTTCAGATTTTTCTCTATATAGTACTGCTTTTAGTCCTACCCTTTTGTTTGTAGATGTATGTTATTTTCAGTTTTATATAAAAATATTTTTTTAAAAAATCAGTGCTAAAGCAAGAAAATACTTAAAGTTTATCCTATTCAACTGGGACATAAGAGTATTTTTGTGTGTTTGTGTCTCTGTGTTGTTCCATTTTTTAAAAAATGGTTTTTATATGTTTTAGTGACATATAATAGAATTGTGACTATATCTTGATCTACTGAACTGCAACTCTCTTTTGTACTTGCAGATGTCCATGATTCATTCCCTTTTTCTTTGCTCTTACTTTTTCTGTCTCAGAATTAATATACAGAGGTTTTCTAGCTTATGTTCATGCAACCACTTCAAATTAGAAATTTTTACTTTGTATATTTACCAATCTGTATTTTAAATAACATATTTTAAACATGGGAAAATTTGTATAGATGATTTGGGACACTCCTTACCAAAGTTATATTTAAAGGTTTTCTACAGGAGCAAGACCTTACAAATACTGTTTCTTCTGTCTCACAAGTTCTCTCTTAACCTATTGATATGAAAAAATAATGCAACTTTCCACTCAAGTGTCGTTTCCTCTATGAAATATTTTTTGACATCAAGCCCGGATTAAAAATACTATTTCCTTGTGTTTTTATCCTTATCCCACTTATTCTCATATTACAAAGACATGTGTCCCTGACCTCTTATATCAAAAGCTCCTTCAGAGCAGGGTTCTCATATGATACTTAAACCACATGAGGTGGGGAGAAAATTTTAATGAAAGAATCTGTAAATGAATAAATAAAATTGCCTCAAGTCATTTACACTATTTGTTTTTTTCTAAAGAATGTACCAATGTTGTTCACGTAGTTGCATTTTACCTGAAACAGTTATTGTGAATTATTACATATTAAATATAAAGCATTCGGTTTTATAAAATTAATACCAGAAGAAACACTAATATTTTGTTAAGCAGTTCTTTCCCCAAGTGAGCTTTTCTCTTTTTTCTTTTTTTTTTTTTTTTTTTTTTTTTTTTTTT
>RJWK010048898.1:0-16792 GCA_004363435.1 Platanista minor | reverse complement strand
GAGAATCCTAAAGATGCTACCAGAAAACTACTAGAGCTACTCAATGAATTTGGTAAAGTAGCAGGATACAAAATTAATGCACAGAAATCTCTGGCATTCCTATACACTAATGATGAAAAATCTGAAAGTGAAATCAAGAAAACACTCCCATTTACCATTGCAACAAAAAGAATAAAATATCTAGGAATAAACCTAAGGAGACAAAAGACATGTATGCAGAGAATTATAAGACACTGATGAAAGAAAGCAAAGATGATACTAATAGTTTGAGAGATATACCATGTTCTTGGATAGGAAGAATCAACATTGTGAAAATGACTTTACTCCCCGAAGCAATCTACAGATTCAATGCAATCCCTATCAAACGACCACTGACATTTTTCACAGAACTAGAACAAAAAATTTCACAATTTGTATGGAAACACAAAAGACCCCAAATAGCCAAAGCAATCTTGAGAAGGAAAAACAGAGCTGGAAGAATCAGGCTCCCTGACTTCAGACTACACTACAAAGCTACAGTAATCTAGACAGTATGGTACTGGCAGAAAAACAGAAATATAGAGCAATGGAACAGGATAGAAATCCCAGAGATAAACCCACACACATATGGTCACCTTATCTTTGATAAAGGAGGCAGGAATGTACAGTGGATTAATGATGCTCAACATCATTAATCATTAGAAAAATGCAAATCAAAACTACAATGAGATATCATCCCACACCAGTCAGAATGGACATCATCAAAAAATCTAGAAACAATAAATGCTGGAGAGGCTGTGAAGAAAAGGGAGCACTCTTGCACTGCTGGTGGGAATGTGAATTGGTACAGCCACTATGGAGAACAGTATGGAGGCTCCTTAAAAAACTACAAATAGAACTACCATATGACCCAGCAATCCCACTACTGGGCATATACCCTGAGAAAACCATAATTCAAAAAGAGTCATGTACCAAAATGTTCATTGCAGCTCTATTTACAATAGCAAGGAGATGGAAACAACCTAAGTGTCCATCATTGGATGAATGTATAAAAAAGATGTGGCACATATACACAATGGAATATTACTCAGCCATAAAAAGAAACGAAATGGAGTTATTTGTAGTGAGGAGGATGGACCTAGAGTCTGTCATACAGAGTGAAGTAAGTCAGAAAGAGAAAGATAAATACCGTATGCTAACACATATATATGGAATCTAAGAAAAAATGAAATGTTGTGAAGAACCTAGGGGCAAGATGGGAATAAAGACACAGACCTACTAGATAATGGACTTGAGAATATGGGGAGCGGGAGGGGTAAGCTGTGATAAAGTGAGAGAGTGGCATGGACATATGTACACTACCAAATGTAAAATAGATAGCTAGTGGGAAGCAGCTGCATAGCACAGGGAGATCAGCTCAGTGCTTTGTGATCACCTGGATGGGTGGGATAGGGAGGGTGGGAGGGAGGGAGACCCAAGAGGGAGGAGATATGGGAACATATGTATACGTATAATTGATTCACTTTGTTATAAAGCAGAAACTAACACCATTGTAAAGCAATTATACTCCAATAAAGATGTAAAAAAATAAATAAATAAATAAAATGGGTTAATCCAAAAAAAAAAAACCTTAAATCATGCTTCTGGGAAATGTGATGCAATCTCCCTTGTACAATTAATCATATGGCAACCTCTCTCAAGAAGAAGACACAAGTACCTTTATCCATCTTTGGATGATGTTCCTTCTTCGAGTTGAGCCCCTCTTGCCTTTTGGTCATCCTATAACTTAAATATTGAGTTTGGGAAAATGATTCTTCATAAGTCTCAAATGTTTGTGCACGTCTTCAAAGCCCTTAACAGCTAATTTCTTTGGACTGTGTTTTCAAGGATGTTTGGAAGATACAGATATCCATATTCTAGGATAATAAACATAGAAGTATCGCTCTTCCTGGAGGCAGATTGCATTCTAGAGTAAGAAAGATAATGTTTCTCTCCAGAAGGGAATGTGATCAGGCTGACCAACAGCTCCTTTTATAAGATCTAGGATTCCTAGTATCAGTGTTCCATTCCTATATGTGTGTAATGCAATGAGCAAGCAACACTTAACTCTCATCACGTCACCCTGTAGAAATTGGGGCTTGAAGAGCTGGCACAAGGCTGTTATTCTGGCTAGTGTTACTACTGTAAGTGAAAAAAAACTGTCTTTTGTCTCTAATCCAAGCATCTTGTGTTTTCTGCCAGTAATTATGAAACCAGCTAGACTATTAGCATGCAAGTAGGGCAAATTCTTAGACCCTGAAGAGTTTCTGATGACACTGAGATATCAAGCTGCAATTTAAAAATATTTATGTTACATAATAGGAAAATAAGAGAGAAGGAAAAACGTTCAATATACACAGGAAATATCAATATGAAAATAACGAATTAATATTCATAACTCTTACAATCCTCATTTCTACACTGGACTCATACTTGTAGCTGGGATGTATGATTTACTTCTTCCTTTGGCAGTTCCGTATCCCCTTTGCCCTCAGAAAGCACTTCAGTGGTTGTGTCCCCTTGTCTGTTAGGGTGTGTCAAACCTTCATTCTTTAAGGATTGGATCTTTAGTCATTGTGCCTGGTTTGGTTGTAATTTTCTGTTGACTTTAATCATAGGACATGAAATTGTAAGAGCACCCTCAGAAGATCTCATGCATTTCAGACATAGTCTTCTTTATCTCCGTTGTATAATAGCAACTCAATTTTCCTTTGATAATTATGATCAGTCACTCACCAAGAGAGTCAACCCCTTTTGGCCTATTGATTCACTAACATGAGGAGGTCAAAATGGCCAATTTGCATGTCAGCTTCCAGTTTAATGGAACCATTTCTATGTCCCCATGGAAGCATTCCTTCCCTGGGAACAAAACTAACAGAGCCCACAATTGTGAGTACAAGAAGTAAACATATTCACTAGTGGATCACTAGGCATAATAATAAAAGGAGTTACATTTTCAACCCTTGATTCCTGGAACTATCAATCCTGCCTTTTGTGGGGGAAAGCCATCATAGAAGAAGCACACAACACATCCTGGAAAACATTAGCCCAGCCCTCACAGGGTGTTGTCACCCAGCTGGTGCCATAACTGAATCATCAAAAGCCCATTTAAATATTTTACCAGTTAACATGGTAAAGTTAATTAATTCTAAGAGCGTTAGCCTCTTGTCACATTTTACTTGCTGTAAAATGAAAGGTTGCTTCAGTGTAAACAAAGAACTGCTCCTTCCCTGATGGAAGAGTACCTATATTAACAACGTAATCCCAGGTGGTTGGCTGATCGTCTGGAACTGGTGCCATACTGGAGACACAGTTTTGTCCTCTGCTGCTGGAAGATTAGGCACTCAGAATGGCTGTTGCCATATTGATCTTGGTAAATGAGAGTCCAAGTTGCTGAGCCCATGCATAACCAGCATTCCTACCGCCATGTTTACTCTCTTCACATCCATTGGGAATGCACATAGGGAAAGAGATGGACTGGCATTCACAGAATAGGTCATCTTACCCACTGAGACTCCTTGGTGAGTATGCCTGCCCATGGGACACAAATATCTTCATAGTGCATTTCCATTCCCATATGTTTTCCTCAGACATCTTTGTCACCACTTTTTCAATCATGTTCCTTTGAAGTCTCTGAGAATCTCTCATTCTAGGCAAAAATGACAGAAATTGTCCTACTTGAAGTTCTACCTCCAACGGGTTTTCTTGTACCGCTAGTCTTCAAGACCAGGAATAGTGGTACAAGGTTTTCCCGTACCACCATTCTTACTCTCCTTTGCCAGTTTAATGTAATTTACATACTATTTTTCTGGCTACTGGTTAGTTCAATCATCATGAATTTTCATGTAATTACTGTTTGGATTTGCTTTCTGTGAATTATGTACCCATGTGCTCTACCCAGGGTTTTATTGATAACACACCCTTGTTCTTGTCAATTTTTAAAATATTTTAGATATTATAGACATAATACTTTGTCACCTGTTTACAAATGTCTGTTCTTTCTACCTATGTTTTCTCTAATTACTTTTTCCTAATAGAATTTTATCAGAATTTTACATCTTAATGGAAATGGTTTTGCCTATTTTTTTTCTTATATAGCTTCTGGCTTTTCAGCTAAGAATTTCTCTCCCCTGACTGCATATGTATGATCCTATATTCTTTGGAAATATTTTAACTGTTTAATTTATTTACATAAGGTTTTAAAATCTAGAATTATTTTGTGTTTATAGTATAGGAAAGGTCCACTTTTATATGATCTTCCACAGGGTATGAAGTGTTGCAGGATTATTTATTAAATAGTTTGTCTTCTTTCAACTATATTGAATTACTATTAAATTACTATTGAATTATTATTAAATTTTTGTTGATAGTGGAGTCAATTACTAGATTCTCTATTCTGTTGTGATCTATTCATTTATTCCTATATCAATTCCTATTATTTTTATTACAGTGTCATAAGTTTATGATCTGATATCTAGAAAGGCAAGTTTCCCTTTGTTGATCTTCCTTATGATACTTTTCTTTATTAAAGTGTTTAGTCTTCCATATAATCTTTAAGATTATTTTACTCAGTTAAAATAAATCTATTATAGAGTATTTGTCTTTCTCTGTTTAACTTACTTCACTAAGCATAATACCTGCTAGGTCCATTCACATTGTTGCAAATGGCAGAATTTCATTATTTTCTTGGCTAAGTAATATTTCATTGTGTATATATACCACATCTTCTTTACCCATTCATCAGTTGTTGGACACTTAGGTTGCTTCTATATCTTGGCAATAATAAATAATGTTGCTATGAACATTGAGTACATGTATTTTTTCAAATCAGTGTATTACTTGATTATAAATACTTAATTATAAAGACCATGTTTTGTATTTGTAATATGAAGAGCACCAAGCACAGAATCCTGTGATTACTGACTAATCATAAAGTAGTTAATACATTTTGCTAGAGATTTAGGAATATTAGAAATATGTTTAAAAAAAAAAGAAATATGTTTAGATAGGGACAGAGAAAATAATGTTTTATTAGTAAAATTATACTCAAGTATATGCTCCTTATATGTTTCTATTTTGTTTACAGAAATATTTCTAGTGTTCAGGACTGTGATTGGCCCAGAGTAAAGACTAAATACATGTCTGTTGAATAAATGATGATGTTGGAGTTTTGGAAAATTTGAGGCATGAATTGGAAAATCACACCATGAATAATTAAATTTTTGGGGGGCCAGCAGGGGACTACAAATCCCTGCCTTATTCCTTTTCGATACCAGGTACCAATGTCAGGGAATTGTACAAAAAGATAGAAATCGTAGTTGCTTCCCTCTGCAAGTTTACTACCTTTTCAGATAGACACATACATATACATACATGCACCCAAAAGCATACATGTGCAGTTACATAACAGTATGTGAGTTATTGAACATGAACATAAAACCTGCACACTGCCACATGAATGAAGAGTGCCCAGAAGTGACTCCAGTCCTGTCTGTGGCACATTGTCTGCTCTGCTTGCTGCTTCTCAGCTATGTGTCTGCATTCAGGTGTCATATGCACCCAAAGGGACAAATATACACAGTCAACAGAACACGCTGGAATGGAGACATATTATGTCTCCTCATGCAGCCAAATTTATTAGAATCCAAGACTGAAGATAACATAAAGATGCAGCAAACATCCCTCCCAGAAAATCAAAACCAGAACAAAAGAAAGGACCATGTTATTAATCCATAGGATGTTTATGAAAGATAGATATGTATTTACTAAAACTCTAAGCCCTTTGATTAATTTATATACATGTTACTTTTCACTTATTCTTCAAGTCGAACTCATTTCAAAACAATAGAAAATAAAAAGAGAAAAAAATGTTTTGTTTTGTTTTTTTTGCATTTTGTGGTATGCGGGTCTCTCACTGCTGTGGCCTCTCCAGTTGTGGAGCACAGGCTCCAGACACGCAGGCTCAGTGGCCATGGCTCACGGGCCCAGTCGCTCCGCGGCATGTGGGATCTTCCCGGACCGGGGCACGAACCCGTGTCCCCTGCATCGGCAGGCGGACTCTCAACCACTGCGCCACCAGGGAATACCGAAAAAAATGTTTTATCCTTTCTTATCTTCTTTCTATATACGTGCTGCCCATTTAATTCCCGTTTTAAATTCTTTTGTGATCGTCATGAGCAGTGAGGAGTACTTCTCCCTAATATAATGTTCTGTACACTGTGTCCTGCCTATAACATAGACTGCTTCATAATAGTGATCTATTATGATATAAATAATTGTCTGAAATTTCAGTACACGAAGCCTGAATCTGTGAAACTACATCTACATTGCCTAGGGACATAGCACTTAAATGAGACCTGGTTTAATCCTAAACATCTATTTGAAATTTGGCCAGCAAACAACCAACATTGAATGGAACAGAAGGATGTACAAAAAACACAATCAGCCTGCACTGTCACAGAAAGCTCCTGAGCTGGTTCTGAGTTCTCCAGTAGGTGGATATCTACTGTGTAATCTGCCCAATTCTACAGATTTCCCTCAAAACAGCTTTTTAGATCAAACTGTGACACAAGGATAAATGTCATTTATGTGGGATATTGGTTTATTTATAAATGAAAATAGTAAACATTTAATAACTTTAAGCTGAAGTAAAATGTGTGTTGAAGTAATCATATTTTTGGGTTTCTATTCTATCTAGAATCCATAGGCATGCAGAAAACATCATCTCAAGTTTTGAAAAATAGCACTTTGATGCATATAGCTTTAAATAGCACGAGGGCATATGTTTCAGTACAGCCAACCTCTGCTTACACAGTGGATATAATTACCAAATCCTGCTTTTAGAATGCTGACTACTGCTAGCATCCCCTCAGGACTTGTAAAGAAATGAGAAACCAGAAGCGAGAAGAAGCCAGAATCTAGAAGAAGTTAGTAATTATCTAGGCTTCATTTTAGAAGTGACCCTAAGAAGTTGAGAGAGTTGCCCTATGTCACACAGGTCATGAGAGACAAAGGAGGAGCAACATTGGGAATCCCAGGAGAGTGAGTTTTCCAACAGGAATCAGTTTCCTAGAATTAAGGGACCATCAGATTTGGAATAGGCCCTCTTGGTGGCAGTCATTGGGAGTTAGGCAGTTTGCCAATGCCAGACTTATGACAAAAGTGAGTTTATTTTCAAGAGTAGCTTCTCTTTCTTACTTTTGTTTAATGACCTTTATTTTTTTTTTATAAATATTGTGTCCAATATGACTACAAGTTATCCAAAGGGAAGATATTCGAGTTCTCTGGGTGAGAAATAAAGTCAGGTGCACATACACCCCTACTAGCTAGGTTAATATACATTTGGCAGCTAATAGATTTTTTTTTAACATCTTTATTGGAGTATAATGCTTTACAATGGTGTGTTAGGTTCTGCTTTATAACAAAGTGAATCAGCTATACATATACATATATCCCCATATATCCTCCCTCTTGTGTCTCCCTCCCACCCTCCTTATCCCACCCCCTGGATGGTCACTAAACACCGAGCTGATCTCCCTGTGCTATGCAGCTGCTTCCCACTAGCTATCTATTTTACATTTGGTAGTGTACATATGTCAATACTACTCTCTCACTTCATCCCAGCTTCCCCCTTCGCCACCCCATTTCCTCAAATCCATTCTCTATGTCTGCATCTTGATTCCTGTCCTGCCCTAGTTTCACTAGAACCTTATTTTCTCAGATTCCATATACATGTGTTAGCTTACAGTATTTATTTTTCTCCTTCTGATTCATTTCACTCTGTATGACAGACTCTAGGTCCATCCACCTCACTACAACTCTATTTCATTTCTTTTTATGGCTAATATTCCAGTGTATATATGTGCCACATCTTCTTCATCCATTCATCTGTCAATGGACACTTAGGTTGCTTCCATGTCCTGGCTATTGTATAGAGCTGAAATGACCATTGTGGTACATGACTCTTTGAATTATGGTTTTCTCAGGGTATATGCCCAGTAGTGGGGCTGCTGGGTCATATGGTAGTTCTATTTTTAGTTTTTTAAGGAACCTCCATACTGTTCTCCATAGTGGCTGTATCAATTTACATTCCCACCAAAAGTGCAAGAGGTTTCCCTGTTCTCCACACCCTCTCCAGCATTCATTGTTTGTAGATTTTTTGATGATGGCCATTCTGACCGGTGTGAGATGATATCTCATTGTAGTTTTGATTTGCATTTCTCTAATGATTAATGATGGTGAGCATTCTTTCATGGGTTTGTTGGCAGTGTGTATATCTTCTTTGGAGAAATGTCTATTTAGGTCTTCTGCCCATTTTTGGCTTGGGTTGCTTGTTTATTTGATATTGAGCTGCATGAGCTGCTTGTAAATTTTGGAGATTAATCCTTTGTCAGTTGCTTCATTTGCAAATATTTTCTCCCATTCTGAGGGTTGCCTTTTTGTCTTTTTTATGGTTTCCTTTGCTGTGCAAAAGCTTTTAAGTTTCATTAGGTCGCATTATTTTATTTTTGTTTTTATTTCCATTTCTTTAGGAGGTGGTCATAAAGGATCTTGCTGTGATTTATTTAATAGATGGCAGCTGATAGACTGCTAAGGAAATAAGAGAGCATAGAGAAATTCTCCTGCAATCTAATCCAAACTGTTTCTTTTGCATTGCTGACATTCTGCTCTGCCAAGCTCTCTTATCATAAATGCCTTCACCAAGCAAAAGTGACTAACTAGAAACTTGCGCTGTCTTCTTTAGCTTCTCTTTCCTTTCCTCTATCATTTGGCCTGAAAATACAGTCGAAAAACCATTGAAAATGGTTTTAATCTTTTGTCTTATAAATTATCCTGCATTGCATAACCGTTTATAAACTTCCTGTGTAACTTTTTCTCAAAACTATATGTTTAAAATGGAGGTGTTGGGTTAAAAGTTAAAATCACTTAAACTATGGTCAAAACATCTATAAAAGTTTCATCTATTTATATTTCTACCAACAATACATGAGAGTACTTGTCAATCCACCAGACATTCACATACCCACATTGGTACTGTATATTTTCTGTCATCATGAGTGTTTGACCTATTTTCCTTTATTTAATGACATTGGATTCTTTTTCACATCCTTTTATCATTTTTTCTAAATGTCCATCATAAAGAACTAGTTAAATATATTACTGTGTAGCCATTTAATAAGGCAGTAATTACTAAAATTCGGGCAATTCTACATGACCTAATATGGGAAAACCTCCAATATATGTTGTTAAATTTTTAAAAATATGTCAAATAGTGTGATAACATTCTAACATTAATTTTCTCAGAAAATTACATTCTTGGATGTACAGAGAACATCTCTGGAACTATGTATAGAAAACTGGAAAGCAAGGCTGCCACTGAGAAGTATAATGGACTAAGAGACAGGGCAAGGAGGACAACTTTCTTTTACATAATATGTCACTTGGTAACTTCTGATTTATTTTCATTTTTACCATATGTATGTGTTAGCAATTTAAATAAAAATAGTAAGATCTTAAAACTGAAAAAAATAACATTAAGTGGAAATAGTAAGGAGTAAGGGAGGGTGAAATCAAAGAGCTGTCAGTGAGTCATTCCCTAAACAGTCAGTGGAGGCTGAAAACACAGTTGTTGGCTGTAACTGTCAATGAGCAGCCAGAGGGTGACATGATCAGGACCTCCTGTGTTGGCATCTACCCACTTGGGTGACTGGTAATTCCATTTTTCTCCTAGTAGATTTTCCCTCTCCCTTGCAGGTACTCTGAGGCACATAAGTAGTACAAAGAGTTTTTAGAAGGCCCGGTTAGTAGTGTCTTCCTCAGAGAGGCAAAGCACAACACAAAAACAAAACAAAACCTAACTCATGGGCAATAATTTTTACCATCATGAGTTCCTAGGGATCATGTAACACTCTGGAATATATTCTTCCATAAGATGAACATCATAAATATAATATGAGTTATTTACTTATGTACTTTTAGCACAGCAGAACAACAGAAATAGTAAGAATTACAAAGTATTTCCAACATGACTGGAAAATGAAATCATGTGTAATCCCATCTTACAGATAAATCAAATGTTAGTATTTTGGTTTTTCATACATATAAATACATACATTACATACTTTGCATGCTCCATATGCTTTTTAAATTTTTGTATGAATATGTATATTAATTTTTATATATTTCATGCATCTATTTTTACATACTCAGGATAATTTTTTTTTTTTTTTTTTTTTGCATTACGCGGGCCTCTCACTGTTGTGGCCTCTCCCGTTGCGGAGCACAAGCTCCGGACACGCAGGCTCAGTGGCCATGGCTCACGGGCCCAGCCGCTCCACAGCATGTGGGATCTTCCTGGACCGGGGCACGAACCCGTGTCCCCTGCATCAGCAGGTGGTATCTCAACCACTGTGCCACCAGGGAAGCCCCAGGATAATGCTTTTTAAAAACATTTTTACAAATAGTTACAAACAGTTATCTCAGGGAATGCTTTCAAAGGAAGTGAAATATATGTTGAGGTCAGAAGTATTTAGGATTACTCTATTCTCTTTAAGTGTGATTATTGAGGAGTTTTCTTACTTTGGACAGGGTTTGACAGGCTTTAATATTAGGTTATGCTAGCTTTGTAAAAGCCATTTCAAGCCTCTCCATTGTGTGTGTGTGTGTGTGTGTGTGGGTGTGTGTGTGTTTAAAGCAATTTAGAAAGCACTGCAATGAAAGTTTGAATATAATATTCTCCAATGCTGTCTAGGCCGAGAAACTTCTAGGAATGTAGATTTTTGATGTAAAGGTTATTGTTATATTTAGTTAACTATTCCTTCTTGGCTTCATGTTAATAATACATGTTTATTCATAACCTATCCAATTCAAGGAAATTGTCAAGTGTATATTTTAATCTCTTCATGTTTCATACACCCTCTTCATTTTTAAATATTTGAGGAGTAGGGTAGTGAATTGCTTTTGTTCTTTTATACCTGATTCCAACTGTACATTTAACTGACTTGTTTTTTAGAACCAACTCTTGAACTTCTTCACTTACAATTAAAAATTTACTTAGATTTATAATTATACTCCTTGATGCTTTCTGATTCTATTGTTATCTTTATTACTCACTTCCTCCTAAGTATTAATTCTCTAAATTTAAAATTTATATGCTTATTTATTTTCTTCTTTTATTTTTAAATAATGAAGACTTTTAGAGATAGATTGCATTATTGATCCATATTGAACTTTATTTCATAAAGCAAGGATATATTATACAAATCTCTAAAGCCTTTAAAATATTTGCAATTTAAAAATTATGCTTGCAGCCATATAAAATGTACTAGCCATATCGATTTTAGAAAAATCTCTAAAATTCAATAAACATAGCAAGTATAAATCATAACACTAATATAATAAATTTGATGTAAGATGAATATAACAGTAAAACATAATAAGGTAATAAATTATCAAAGGTGTACCTTCTAAGACTTTAGAAGAATATTTGGAGATAAATTTTACTGTAGCGAGGAGACATTCAAGATGCCGGAGGAGTAAGACATGGAGATACATCAGAAATACATCTACACGTGGAACAACTCCTACAGAACACCTACTGAACGCTGGCAGAAGACCTCAGACTTGCCAAAAGGGAAGAAATTCCCCACATACCTGGGTAGGGCAAAAGAAAAAGAAAAAACAGAGACAAAAGAATAGGGATAGGACCTGTGCCACAGGGAGGGAAATGTGAAGAAGGAAAAGTTCCACACACTAGGAAGCCCCTTCACTGGTGGAGACAGGGGGTGGTGGGAGGGAAGCTTCAGAGCCAAGGAGGAGAGTGCAGCAGTAGGGGTGCAGACGGCAAAGCAGAGAGATTCCAGCACAGAGGATCAGTGCCAACCAATGCTCACTAGCCTGAGAGGCTTGTCTGCTCACCCGCCTGGGCAGGTGGAGCTGAGAGCTGAGGCTCAGGCTTTGGAGGTCAGATCCCAGGGAGAAGACTGGTGTTGGCTGTGTGAACACAGCCTGAAGGGGGTTAGTGCACCACAGCTAGCGGGAAGGGAGTCCAGGAAAAAGTTGGGAACTACCTAAGAGGCAAGAGACCATTGTTTTGGGGTGTGCAAGGAGAGGGGATTCAGAGCACTCCCTAAATGAGCTCCAGAGATGGGCACAAGCTGTGGCTATCAGTGCGGACACCAGAAATGGGCATGAAACCCTAAAACTGCTGCTGTAGCTACCAAGAAGCTTGTGTGCAAGCACAGGTCACTATCCACATCTCCCCTCATGGGAGCCTGTGAAGCCCACCACTGTCAGGGTCCAGTGACTCAGGGACAGCTTCCCCAGGAGAACACATGGTGAGCCTCAGGCTGGTGCAACGTCACTCCGGCCTCTGCCACCACAGGCTCACCCTGCATTCTGTACCCTTTTCTCTCCCCGGCCTGAGTGAGCCAGAGCCCTGAATCAGCTGCTCCTTAAACCGCCTCCTGTCTGAGCGAAGAACAGACGCCCTCAGGCGACCTACACACAGAGGCAGGGCCAAATCCAAAGGTGAAGCCCAGGAGCTGTGCGAACAAAGAAGAGAAAGGGAAATCTCTCCCAGCAGGCTAAGGAGCAGCAGATCAAATCTCCACAATCAACTTGATGTACCCTGCATCTATGGAATACCTGAACAGACAACAAATCATCCCAAATTGAGGTGGTGGACGTTGAGAGCAACTATAGCCTTGGAGTTTGCTTTCTGCATCTAATTTGTTTATGGTTTTATGTTTATCTTAGTTTAGTATTTAGAGTTTATTATCATTGGGAGATTTGTTTATTGATTTGGTTGGTCTCTTCCTTTTTTTTTTTTTAATAGTTATATGTATTTTTTTCCTTTTTCTCTTTTTGTGAGTGTGTATGTGTATGTATCTTTGTGTAATTTTGTCAGTATAGCTTTGCTATTACCATTTGTCCTAGGGTTATGTATATCCATGTTTCTTTATTTTTTTTTAGTGTGGTTCTTAGCACTTGTTATCATTGGTGGATTTGTTTTTTGGTTTGGTTGCTCTCTTCTTTCTTTCTTTCTTTATTACTTTTAATTTTTTAATTTTAGTAATTTTTTATTTCAATAACATTTTTATTTTATTTTCTTTTTTTTTTCGGTCTTTCTTTTTTTCTGCCTTTTCTTCTGAGCTGTGTGGCAGACAGGGTTTTGCTGCTCCAGACGAGTGTCAGGCCCATGCCTCTGAGGTGGGAGAGCCAAGTTCAGGACATTGGTCTAGCAGAGACCTCCCAGTTGCACGTACTATCAAATGGCAAAAGCTCTAGCAGAGATCTCCACCTCAGCACTAAGACCCAGCTCCACCCAATGACTAGCAAGCTACAGTGCTGGACACCCTATGCTAAACAACTAACAAGCCAGGAATATAATCCCACCCATTAGCAGAGAGGCTGCCTAAAATCATAATAAGGTAACAGACACCCCAAAACACAACACCGGATCTGGTCTTGCCCACCAGAAGGACAAGATCCAGCCTCATCCATAGAACACAGGCACTAGTCCTGTCCACCACGAAGCCTACACAAACCACTGAACCAACTTTAGCCACTGGGGGCAGACACCAAAAACAACGGGAACTATGAACCTGCAGCCTTCCAAAAGGAGACACTAAACAGAGTAAGATAAGCAAAATGAGGAGACAGAAAAACACACAACAGATGAAGGAGCAAGGTAAAAACCAACCAGGCCAAACAAATGAAGAGGAAATAGGCAGTCTATCAGAAGAGAATTCAGAATAATGATAGTAAAGATGATCCAAAATCTTGGAAATAGAATGGAGAAAATAAAAGAAAGGTTTAACAAGGAACTAGAAGAACTAAAGAGCAAACAAACAGTGATGAACAACACAATAAATGAAATTAAAAATTCTCTAGAAGAGATCAAGAGCAGAATAACTGAGGCAGAAGAACAGAGAAGTGACCTGGAAGATAAAATAGTGGAAATAACCTCAGAGCAGAATCAAGAAAAAAAAATGAAAAGATTTGAGGACTGTCTGAGAGATTTCTGGGAAAAAAATAAACTCAACAACATCCAAATTATAAGGGTCCCAGAAGAAGTGAAAAAGAAAGGGACTGAGAAAATATTTGAAGAGATTATAGTTGAAAACTTCCCAAATATGGGAAAGGAAATAGTCAATCAAGTCCAGGAAGTGCAGAGAGTCCCATACATGATAAATCCAAGGAGAAACACTCCAAGACTCATATTAATCAAACTATCAAAAATTAAATACAAAGAAAAAATATTAAAAGCAGCAAGGGAAAAACAACAAATAACATACAAGGGAATCCCCATAAGGTTAACAGCTGATATTTCAGCAGAAGCCAGAAGGGAGTGGCAGGACATATTTAAAGTGATGAAAGGGAAAAACATACAACCAAGGTTACTCTACCCAGCTAGGATCTCACTCAGATTTGACAGAGAAATTAAAACCTTTACAGACAAGCAAAAGCTAAGAGAATTCAGCACCACCAAACCAGCTTTACAGCAAATGCTAAAGGAACTTCTCTAGGCAGGAAAAACAAGAGAAGGAAAAGACCTACAATGACAAACCCAAAACAATTAAGAAAATGGAATTAGGAACATAAATATCGAAAATTACCTTAAATGTAAATGGATTAAATGCACCAACCAAAAGAAATACACTGGCTGAATGAATACAGAAAGGAGACTTGTATATGTGCTGTCTATAAGAGATCCACTTCAGACCTATGGAAAAATACAGACTGAAAGTGAGGGGATGGAAAAACATATTCCATGCAAATGGAAATCAAAAGAAAGCTGGAGTAGCAATTCTCATATCAGACAGAATAGAGTTTAAAATAAACACTATTACTAGAGACAAAGAAGGAAACTACATAATGATCAAGGGAGCTATCCAAGAAAAATATATAATAACTGTAAATATTTATGCACCCAACATAGGAGCACCTCAATACACAGACAAATGTTAACAGCCACAAAAGGGGAAAACGAGAGTAATACAATCATAGTAGGGGCCTTTTGTGTTTCTATACGTATTGTGAAATTTTTTGTTACATACAATCATAACACCCCACTTTCACCAATGGACAAAGCATCCAAAATGAAAATAAATAAGGAAACACAAGCTTTAAATGATACATTAAGCAAGATGGACTTAATTGATATTTATAGGACATTCCATCCAAAATCAACAGAATATGCTTTCTTCTCAAGTGCACATGGAACATTCTCCAGGACCAATCATATCTTGGGTCACAAATCAAGCCTTGGTAACTTTAAGAAAATTGAAATCGTATCAAGTATCTTTTTTGTGTGTGTGTGGTATGCAGGCTTCTCACTGTTGTAGCCTCTCCCGTTGCAGAGCACAGGCTCCGGACACGCAGGCTCAGCGGCCACAGCTCATGGGCCCAGCCGCTTTGTGGCATGTGGGATCTTCCTGGAGCAGGGCATGAACCCATGTCCCCTGCATCAGCAGGTGGACTCTCAACCACTGCGCCACCAGGGAAACCCCATATCAAGTATCTTTTCTGACAAAAACGCTATGGGACTAGATATAAGTTACAGGAAAAAAAACCTGTAAAAAATACAAACACATGGAGGCTAAACAATATACTACTATATAGCCAAGAAATCACTGAAGAAATCTAAGAGGAAATCAAAAAATACTTAGAAACAAATGACAATAAAAACATGATGACCCAAAACCTATGCGTGCAGCAAAAGCAATTCTAAGATGGAAGTTTATAGCAATACAATCCAACCTCAAGAAACAAGAAATATGTCAAATAAACAACTTAACCTAACACCTAAAGAAATTAGAGAAAGAACAAAATAACCCCAAAATTAGCAGAAGGAAAGACATCAAAAAGATCAGATCAGAAGTAAATGAAGGAAACAATAGCAAAGATCAATAAATCTAAAAACTGGTTCTTTGAGGAGATAAACAAAATTGATAAACCATTAGCCAGACTCATCAAGAAAAAAAGGGAAAACATTGAAATCAATAGAATTAGAAATGAAAAAGGAGAAGCAACAACTGACACTACAGAAACACAAAAGTTATTGAGAGATTACTACAAGCAACCCTATGCCAATAAAATGGACAACTTGGAAGAAATGGACAAATTCTTAGAAATGCACAACCTTCCGAGAATGAACCAGGAAGAAATAGAAAATATAAACACAGCAATCACAAGCACTGAAATTGAGACTGTGATTTAAAATCTTGAAACAAACAAAAGCCCAGGACCAGATGTCTTCACAGGTGAATTCTATCAAACATTTACAGAAGAGTTAACACCTATCCTTCTCACACTCTTCCAAAATATAGCATAGCAAGGAATACTCTGAAACTCATTCTATGAGGCCACCATTACCCTGATACCAAAACCAGACAAAGATGTCACAAAGAAAGAAAACTACAGGGCAATATCTCTGACGAACATAGATGTAAAGATCCTCAGCAAACTACAAGCAAACAAAACCCAACAGCATATTAAAATGATCCTGCACCATGATCAAGTGGGTTTTATTCCAGGAATGCAAAGATTCTTCAATATACGCAAATCAATCAATGTGATACACCATATTAACAAATTGAAGGAGAAAAAGCATATGATCATCTCAATAGATACAGAAAAAGCTTTTGACAAAATTCAAAAGCCATTTATGATAAAAACCCTCCAGAAAGTAGGCACAGAGAGAACTTACCTCAACATAAAAAAGGCCATATATGACAAACCCACAGGCAACATCGTTCTCAATGGTGAAAAA
>RJWK010048897.1:0-16792 GCA_004363435.1 Platanista minor | reverse complement strand
GGTGTGCAGAGTGACCTGTGCTCGCACACAGGCTTCCTGGTGGCGGCAGCAGCAGCCCTAGTGTCTCAGGCCCGTCTCTGGGGTCCGCGCTGGTAGCCGCGGCTCGCGCCCGTCTCTGGAGCTCCTTTAAGCAGCGCTCCCAATCCCCTCTCCTCGCGCACCAGGAAACAAAGAGGGAAGAAAAAGTCTCTTGCCTCCTTGGCAGGCCCAGACTTTTCCCGGACTCCCTGCCGGCTGTCCGTGGTGCACTAGCCCCCTGCAGGCTGTGTTCACGCCGCCAACCCCAGTCCTCTCCCTGTGCTCCGACCGAAGCCCGAGCCTCAGCTCCCAGCCTCTAATTTTATTGATTTGAGTTCTCTCCCTTTTTTTCTTGATGAGTCTGGCTAAAGATTTATCAATGTTGTTCATCTTCTCAAAGAACCAAGTTTTAGTTTTATTCATCTTTGCTATTGTTTTCTTTGTTTCTATTTCATTTATTTCTGCTCTGATCTTTACTGAATTCTTCTACTGAATTTGGGTTTTCTTTTTTTCTTCTTCTCTCTATAGTTGTTCCAGGTGTAAGGTTAGGTTGTTTATTCGAGATGTTTCCTGTTTCCTAAGGTAGGATTGTATTGCTATAAACTTCCCTCTTAGCACTGCTTTTGCGGCATCCCTTAGGTTTTGGGTCGTTGTGTTTTCATTGTCATTTGTTTCTATGTATTTTTCAATCTCCTCTTTGATTTCTTCAGGGATCTCTTGGTTATTTAATAGCACACTGTTTAGCCTCCATGTGTTTGTAGTTTTTTCCTGTAATTCATTTCTAATCTCATAGCATTGTGGTCAGAAAAGATGCTTCATATGATTCCAATTTTCTTAAGTTTTCCAAGGCTTGATGTGCTCTATCTTGGAGAATGTTCCGTGTGCACTTGAGAAGAAAGTGTATTCTGCTGCTTTTGGGTGGAGTGTTCTATAAATATCAAGTCTATCTGGTCTATTGTGTCATTTAAAGCTTGTGCTTCCTTATTTATTTCTGTCTGGATTATCTGTCCACTGCTGTAAGTGGGGTGTTAAAGTCCCCCACTATTATTGTATTACTGTCGATTTCCCCTTTTACGGCTGTTAGCATTTGCCTTCTGTATTGAGGTGCTCCTATGTTGGGTGCATACATATTTATAATGTAATCCTTTTACATTCAAGGTAATTGTCAATATGTATATTCCTATGACCATTTTCTTAATTGTTTTGGGTTTGTTTTTGTGGGTATTTTTCTTCTCTTGTTTCCCACCTAGAGAAGTTCCTTTAGCATTTGTTTGTAGGGCTGGTTTGGTGGTGCTGAATTCTCTTAGCTTTTGCTTGTCTGTAAAGCTTTTGATTTCTCCATTGAATCTGAATGAGATCCTTGCTGGGTAGAGTCATCTTGGTTGTAGGTTTTTCCTTTTCATCACTTTAAATATACCCTGTCAACTTCCTCCTGGCCTGTAGGGTTTCTGCTGAAAAATCAGCGGATAACCTTACGGGGATTCCCTTGTATGTTATTTATTGCTTTTCCCTTGCTGCTTTTAATATTTTTTCCTTGAATGTTGATTTTTGTTAGTTTGATAAATATGTGTCTTGGTGTGTTTCTCCTGTATGGGACTCTCTGCACTTTCTGGACTTTGGTGGCTATTTCCTTTCCCATGTTAGGGAAGTTTTCAACTATAATCTCTTCAAATATTCTTTCAGACCCTTTGTCTTTCTCTTCTTCTGGGACCCCTGTAATTCGAATGTTGCTGCGTTTAATGTTGTCCCAGAGGTCTTGGAGACTGTCTTCAATTCTTTTCATTCTTTTCTCTGTATTCTGCTCCTTGGCAGTTATTTCCACCATTCTGTCTTCCAGCTCACTTATTTGTTCTTCTGCCACAGGTATTGTGCTGTTGATTCCTTCTAGTGTGTTTTTCATTTCAGTTATTGTGTTGTTCATCTCTGTTTGTTTGTTCTTTAGTTCTTCTATGTCCTTGTTAAACATTTCTTGTATTTTCTCGATCCGTGCTTCCATTCTATTTCCGAGATTTTGGAAAATCTCAGTCGCCTGAGAAAGTCGTCACTGACCAGGAGCAGTCTTGTCCCTTTTCTTCAGAGCAAAAGCTCTCATGTAATATCTTCACTTTTATCCTGACAAATTCTACTAAGGCAGCTGAATTCAAAAAAAGCATCAGATCAGCCTCTTACTTAACCACTCAGCCCAGACAACTCAGTCTCCTACAACTGAGCAAACCCTGGTATCTCTCAGCTCAACATCGCTAATTGTTAGAGAAGTGCAAATCAAAACTACAGTGAGGTACCACCTCACACTGGTCAGAAAGGCCATCATGAAAAAGTCTACAAATAACAAATGCTGGAGAGGGCGTGGAGAAAAGGGAACACTCCTATACCATTGGTGGGAATGTAAATTGTTGCAGCCACTATGGAAAACAGTGTGGAGCTTCCTCAGAAGACTCAAAATAAAGTTGCCATATGATCCAACTATCCAATTCCTGGGCATATATCCGCACAAAACTATAATTCAAAAAGATACATACACCCTAATTTCATAGCAGCACTATTCACAGTAGCCAAGATATGGAAGCAACCTGAATGTCCATCGACAGATGAATGGATAAAGAAGATGTGGTACAATGGAATATTACATAACAATAAAAGAGAATGAAATAATTCCATTTGTAGCAACATGGATGGACCTAGAGATTATCAAAATAAGTGAAGTAAGTCAGAAAGAGACAAATACCATATAATATCCCTTATATGTGGAATCTAAAATATGACACAAATGAACTTATCTATGAAACACACACAGACATAGAGAATAGACTTGTGGTTGCCAAGGTGGGGCTGGGGGACGGGTGGATTGGGAATTTGGGACTAGCAGATGCAAACTGTTATACACAGGATGAATAAACAACGAGATCCTACTGTAGAGCACAGATAAACCAAAATGGAAAAGAATACCAGAAGAATATGCATATGTATAACTGAATCAGTTTGCTGTACAGCAGAAACTAACACAACATTCTGAATCCACTATATGTCAGTTAAAAAAGAGACAATCCCTCAGTTTGGACTTCCAAAGTCCCTGCAGAGAGGTAACAGGCCCTCTTTTATAGCCAGAATCACACAGGAGCTCACAACGGCCCTAGGGACAGACTACAAACTACACACCTCTTGTCACCGCCAGTCTTCAGGGAAAAGGTGGAGAAAATGAACCATCCATTAAAGAAAAACTTAGCAAAGCTCTGCCCAGATACTCATGCACCCTGGACCAACTTGCTTCCTATTGTACTCCTCAGGGTCCGGGTAGCCCCCAGGGGTGGTCTGAGACTCAGCCCATTGGAAATGACCTATGGGAGGCCTTTGCTTTCTACTGACATTCTACTGGATGAGGATGCAAACCAGGCCCTGAGATATATTATTAATCTAGGACAAGTTCAGAAGGCAATGTAGGACTATGTCCCCAAGACACTGCCGGCTCCCACTAAAAATACAGAGGAAGGAGCAGTTCCTTCACAGATAAACCCCAGGACCACGTTCTTAAAACCTGGAAAAAAGAGACCCCTGAAGCCCAAATATTGCCAAAAGCCCCTAGAAGGGGATTTTTAGTCACCACCTCTGCTGTCAAATTGCATGGGATATCTCATTGGGTACGTTGACCAGACTAAAGCTTTTACCTCCAAAAACCCCGCAGGTCACAAGAGAAGAACAATACACCCTACACCTGTGAGCCAGTGAGCCACCTGAGATACCTATGCAAAAGACAGGCACCATTGACAGATAAGTATTAACATGCTGTAGTGAGTTGGACTCCTATGGGCCATTCTTCTTTTTTTTGGCTGCGTTGGGTCTTCGTTGCTGCACACAGGCTTTTCTCTAGTTGCGGCGGGCGGGGGCTACTCTTTGTTGTGGTGTGGGGGATTCTCATCTCGGTGGCTTCTCTTGTTGTGGAGCACGGGCTCTAGGCACGTGGGCTTCAGTAGTTGTGGCACATGGGTTCAGTAGTTGTGGCTCGCAGGCTCTAGAGCGCAGGCTCAGTAGTTGTGGCACGCGGGCTCAGTAGTTGTGGCTCGCGGGCTCTAGAGCACATGCTCAGTAGTTGTGGCGCACAGGCTCAGTAGTTGTGGCACGTGGGCTCAGTAGTTGTGGCTTGCGGACTCTAGAGTGCAGGCTCAGTAGTTGTGGCCCATGGGCTTAGTTGCTCCGTGGCATGTGGGACCTTCCTGGACCAGGGCTTGAACACGTGTCCCCTGCATTAGCAGGTGGATTCTGAACCGCTGTGCCACCAGGGAAGCCCCCTATGTACCATTCTTGCTGTTGTCCTCATGCTTGCATTCTACCAGTTTGCTCAGCTACCCCTGCCAGAGAAGCAGCTCCTCTGTCTGTGCAGGGTTTAAGGGAAACACTCCACCAGAGTCCTAATGACTCTGTCCACCTTACTAGTCCCTGTAACCAGGAGGCATTGTCAAGAAAACTCATTTGTCAACATTTCCAGAATCATCTCCCAAGGGGAACATTGAAAAGAATGCTGGATATTCCAGCAGCACCCCCAGATGGCTACTGGCCCTCCTCTTGCATTTCCCCTGAACCTGCTGGTTTCAGCGGTGATTAATGATCTAACTCGGGGACAACTGCCACCCCCTCGACCTCTGCTGGTCACACTTGCACCTTCCAGAGGTTATTCCAATGCTTTAACCAGACTCCCCCCTTTAACTGGACCCGAGGCGTGGGGCAAACACACACCTGTGATGAGCTGTCCCCACGGCATTGGTGTCACAGGCCCCAAGAACCGCCGAGGTATAATTACAGCAGATATGCTGCCTCTTCCACAGGGATAAACCGTACCTACAGTTTTACCCACTGGTGCGCGTTTCAAGCTATGGCCCTGTCCCCCTAAACAACACGGAAGGGGAATGTGAGTGGTGGGAAGGAAATACCCCATCCACCTGGGCAATGCAATTCAACGCACCTGTGGGATTCCGGGCAAATAGTGATCCGGCCTACGGAGTGTGGCCCTCTGATGATGCCAGCAGGATCATACGTGAGCATCCTGTTGTAGGGATTTATACGCTTAATTATCAACGTCACGGTCTGCTGTCCCCTCATCGTTCAAGTCCTTCAAGCACTGTCCACGCTTAACAACGGTGAGACAGACATTCAGGTCTGCACCCCCAAAGGGTTTGTCTTCCCCTGCAGACATGCAAACCAACCTATGTTGTGGAATTATGGCCACGCCCTGTCCTTTTCCAACCAAGCTATTTTCTTTTTTCTTAAAAATGTATTTATTTATTTATTTTTGGCTGCGTTGGGGCTTTGTTGCTGTGCGCGGGCTTCTCATCGCGGTGGCTTCTCTTGTTGCGGAGCATGGGCTCTAGGCGTGCAAGCTTCAGTAGTCGTGTCACGCAGGCTCAGTAGTTGTGGTGCACGGGCTTAGTTACTCTGTGGCATGTGGGATCTTCCCGGACCACGGCTTGAACCTGTGTCCCCTGCACTGGCAGGTGGACTCTTAACCACTGCACCACCAGGGAAGTCCCTCCAACCAAGCTGTTTTCTATAACTTCACTGATAATGCCCACTGTAGGGACTAGAGGGGTAAAAGGGATTTTCATCTGTAGCAGGACCACTCTGGCTCAGCACCGGAGCCGGAGAGCCCTAGGAATGACCTTAGCAGGGGCAGGGCTGCCCATAGGACTGGCAGCTCCATGGGGAGGCTTTCCCCATCACGAAGCAACACTGAGAAATCTCATCAGACAGCTTGGTTCTATGACGGAACAGACGAGACAAGCCTTCAAGGGACTTAAGGCCTCTCTTGTTTCTTTGGCTGATGTAGTTCTTGACAATCATCTAGCCCTTGACTACCTTCTGACAGAACAAGGTGACGTTAAGATTAAGGCAATATACACCCAGGCAAAAGGGCTTCACAATTTTGGCAAGGGCAACATCACCTCCACTGTCTGGTCCATAGTTAGGGAAGCCCTCGCAAAGTTAAACTGGTTCCATCCCTTTCTAGGCCCTTTAGTGGCTACTGTTGTTCTTCTGCTTTTGGGCCCTTGTCTGTTTAACCTTTTGGTTCAGTTTGTGTCTTCTACGCTCCCACAGTTTCAAGTGAGGCTCGAGGAATTCAACCCATTCCAGCGGAGGGCGGCCCAGGTCCCTACAGTCCTTGGGACAGTCAGCGAGGGGCTTCTATGCCACTAGGGTAGGCTAGGGTCTGCGGCCCCTGTCCAGGAGGAAGAAGTTTCAGAAGGAGAGAACTCTGGCCCCTTATTAACCCTTAACGATAAGAGGTATAGAATCCCGCAAGGGGGAATGGGACAGGCTGGGACCTAAAATCTGGGACCCTTTGCCACAGTGCTGGCACCTGGACAAACGTCTCCTTGAGTAACAAAATACAAAGAAACTATAAGGGACTAAAAATAACTGGGTGCATGTGCAGTTGGGACAAATTATGGACAACATGATACAAAAAGGCCAAAAACGCAACTGCCACTTCTGAAGAGCCTGGAGCAAAAACAGGGTCCTGTGCACGATCCCTGCACTCAGCACCAGCAAGGGCGTCGGTGGGGGTGGGGGTGGGCAGCGCACCCAAGCCACCCTCTGCCAGACCTGCGGACCTGCCTTCATCCTCGCTGCCCTTAAGGCACCAGCTCGTCTCCCCCTCAGGGAGCCAGCAAGGCCACCTGTTATTTGTTTTTCCTCCCTCTTCCTGCAGCGTGAGTCCTAATAAAGCCTTGCCTGAATTTCTCGTCCGGCCTCTTAGCAATACCTAACGTGAAGTGGATGGCTAGTGGGAAGCAGCCGCACAGCACAGGGAGATCAGCTCGGTGCTTCGTGACCACCTGGATGGGTGGGACGGGGAGGGTGGGAGGGAGGGAGACGCAGGAGGGAGGAGATATGGGAACATATGCATATGTATAACTGAGTCACTTTGTTATACAGCAGAAACTAACACCCTTGTAAAAAAGTTATACTCCAATAAAGATGTTAAAAAAAAAATAAATAAATAAAATAAAGAGTCCGAGAACCTGGGTGTAACATTAGTTTCAGGTGTACAGCAAAGTGATTCAGTTATACATGTGTCCATTCTTTTTCAGATTCTTTCCCCATACAGGTTATTACAGAGTACTGAGTAGAGTTCCCTGTGCTCTACAGTAGGTCCTTGTTGGTTATCTACTTTGTATAGAGTAGGGTGTATCTGTTAATCCCAACCTCCTAATGTATCCCTCTCTCCCTCCCTTTCCCCTTTGGTAACCGAAAGTTTGTTCTCTATGACTGTGAGTCTGTTTCTGTTTTGTAAAGAAGTTCCTTTGTATCATTAGATTCCACGTATAAGCGAAGAAGAAATCGTATTTTCAACCTATGGTAAAAAGATGGAAATATGGACTCTGACTTACCTTCCCGGTCGCCTGTTGTTGGTGGCAGTGAGATGCTAAGACAGGAGGGAGTCTTGGCCTCAAAGCTTCTTTGTTTCAGCACCACAGCTCCAGGCCTTCTTCTCAGCTTGTCCCCAGGGCTTTCCCGTGCCCCAGAGGGCTTGGTTGTCAGTGGAGCGCTGGCTGCTGTGCCCTGTTGTGGAAAGTCACGAGCAGCGTGGAGCTTCCGGAAGGGCTGTGATAACCACAGCCCTTCCCAAATGCAACTGGTCAACTCATGCTTTGTGAGTCGAGTTCTTTATTAGGGCTACTATATTGCTTTACATATGCATGCAGACTTTTTTTCTGCAGAGATGTTTCAATTGCGTTGGTGTAGGAAATACCTTTTTTTTTTTGCCTGTAATGGTTAAAACATCTTACTTACCTCAGGCCCAGGGGAGGGAGCCTCATGTTCCAGAAACTAGCACCCCTTGCCCTCTGCCTCCGTTTCTGCCAGGCTGTTGGGGATGAAGTCACCAGTGACCCTCCTGCAGAATCAGGGGGCTTTCTTCAGGCTTCAGCGCGTTTGCTAGTATTTCGCTGACTTAGCTTTCTCCTCTCACCTCCGACTGTTCTGGGTCTCGCTCCTTACCTGGCTTCACTCTCGCCCTCTCTTTTTATTTAAAAAACATCAGGTTTATTGAAGAAGACTATGCAAACAACAAAATACCTTTCTAAAGGTATTTATGTGATCATCTCTGCACCCTGGATGCTGTGTTTCTTCAGGATGCCACCCGGACCGGCCGTTCCGCTGCCCTCAGCCTCCCTGTGGGCTCCCCCCCGACCACCCCGGCCAGCCCCTGGGCTCCGAGCCTCCCACCGGCAAGCTCGCCCCGGCGCCGCCAGCGCCAGCAGCTCTCCCTGACTTTCCTCACTGTGCTGCTCGTTGCGTCTCTGCGTGCTCTCCGGAGGCCACGTGCCCTTCAACTCTCTGGCCTCACGTGGTTCTTGGCTCAGGGCAGGATCCTAAGTGTTTGCTCAACTGTAGAGTCAGATGGCCTCGGTGAAGCACTTCATTAAAGTTTATTCATGAAGCGGTGGGTCTTCTGAGTCCCCGTAGCAGGAGGCAAAGTGAAATAAGAGCTAAGAGCAATTCTCCTAGAAAGTCTGGCAAGGATGTATAGGTATTTCTCCAAACCCAGATTTGAAGGCTGCTGTGTTTCCTGCGTCCACAGAGACACAAGGGGGGCGTGGCAGGGGTGGATGGTGGCTGTCGCCTTGCTTCCGCGCCCCCGGCCACTGTGTTGCTGGGCTAGCCTTGCCCGTCTTTCCTGCCCCTCTTCTCAGTGTGGTCGGCTGGCTCTATCTCCCTCTCCCCGCTAGCCCCCAGTGCAGAAGTTTTCAATTGTTACTTTTAATTCCCCTCTTCCCCTTCCCTCCTATTTTTCTCCCTGATCTCACACTCTTTGGGGATAACCGGTCCTGGGTGGTCTGGTGGTCTCCCCCTCAGGTCCCTCCGTGCTCCGGTCCGGCGTATGCACCCCGCGCCCCGCCAGGTGGCACCCCTGCCCGTTGTGTACGGAAGTGATCCCCAGGTGATCTAGCCGGCCTTGCCAGCAGTCGATGCACTGCCTTAAACAGGCATCCACCTCACTACCTGCCACGGTGCGTCCGGGCTGTGGGAGCGCAGACGGGCCCAACACAAGCGCCGACTCCTCCAGCGCACCTCTTCTCCATGGGAACCCCCCAGCAGGGTGTCCAGCGGCCCTGCATCCCGGCCTCTGACGTCCTCTCGGCACCCCCCCTTGCGTCCGGCGCTCTCACGCTCCCCGAGCCTCCGGTGTCTGAGGGAGGGGAGGTTGCCTGGCCTTGGAATCAGACGCAATTGCGTTTGAATGTTGACTTTGTGACTTGGGTGCATCTGTAAAATGGAGATGGTAACAGAGGCCTCACGAGGCGATTCTCCGCGCCCCCGGCGTCCAGCCTTTTCTCATGCAATTCATCTGCCGGGAACTTGCTCCTCTAATTTCTGATAAAGCGCTACCCATCCTTTCAGGACCATCGCCCTATAAAGATGCTCCTCCCTTTCAGGGGACGTTGGCCCCCACAGGGAGCAGCAACCTGAGTCCTTCACGGCCATCAGAAGGCTTTCGTGGTCCCGTGCGTGCTCTGGATGCTGTCTCTCTTTCCTTAATCTCCATCGTACTTTTCTGGGATTCTCCTGTCACCTGACTTCACTGGGCCCCTCTTTCCCTCTGGGGCAGGGTCAGGTCAGGTCTCCCCTGCTTCCCTGGGGCACCTGGTCAGCGCCTTCGACACAGAAGCCCCATCAGGCCTTTGTCTTTTGAAGGGGACAGCAACGCCGCAGGTTCTTTTATACGAAATTGATTAAAACTGTGACAGGGAGCCACGGGACCCATTTCCCGGCTGCTTTTTGTAAACATTTTCTAGCAATCTTTCCATTTTATGGGATAAAGGAACTTTATATATCAAATAGGTAACAGTCACTCAACTGTGACCTGAAAGTAATTTTCAAAGGTGAAATTTCTGGGAATTCCCTGGCGGTCCAGTGGTTACAACTCCGCGCTTTCACTGCCAAGGGCGTGGGTTCAATTCCCGGTTGGGGAACTAAGATCCCGTAAGCTGTGCGATGCGGCCAAAAAAAAGTAAAAATTTTAAGACCTTTCTGAAATGTGTGGTAACGTACACGTCTAACCCTAAGAGTGAACTAGCAGAGTACCTGCACACACAAGGTGTGCAAGACGGAATGTGTGAAACTCACAGACTGTGTCAACCTGGAGCTCACAGTAGCTATTTGTGGGTGTGGCATCTTTATTGCTTTCTACAGTGATTACTAGACTTTGTGGTTACCTGATCCAGAGGGAGGTGGGCTTGCCCTGCTGTTCCTCGATTGCAGTCGAAGGCTCGAGCCCCTTCCCTAAGCTGTCACGCATGTGGGTCCAGGATTTAATCCTGGCTGAGCCACTGGGTGTTGGCTACTGAAAATGTGTCTGTGTTGGTTACCGAAAATGCGTCTCTAGGCGGCGGTGCAGAGAACATTTCAGTATATTTCAGAGGCCCTGGGCTTATAAGCACACAGTTCAGCAAACAACTAAAGCTCAATGTTACTGTGCAAGATCGTTATGAACTTTGTTTCTGAGCTAAATCAGGGAGAGAAAAATTTTGGTAGCACTTCTGTTTAAGAAAAGGAACTAATTTGTTGTTGTTTTTTTACACTCTGCCTTTTCAACAGGAAAACAAGTGCCGTTCTTCTTCCACGAAAGAAAACAATCAAGTCAGAAACTGAGCATCATAAGACTGATCTGATCAATTCTGAACTTCCATTGTAACATCTGGCCATGGGGAAAGTGGCATAAGGGGATGAGTTAAAGTTTTAATTTTAGAGAGTCTATATGCTGATATATACAGATCCTCTGGATGGTTTTTGTAGAACTGGAGCCTTGGCTATTTTTTGTTTGTTTTTTGCTTGTTTGTTTTAATTGAAGTACTGTTGGTTTACAATATTATAAATCAGCATAGTGATTCAGTACTTTTATAGATTATACTCCATTGAAAGTTATTATAAGATAGTGTCTATAATTCCTTGTGCTATACAGTATATACTTTTTGCTCATCTGGAGCCTTGGTTTTAATAGACATTTCTTTCAAATTCTCTTATTGCAAAATAACAGTCATTCTTGGGGAAGAGGATTTTTTTCAAAAATAAGAGTCATTTGAAAACATGCCTTTTAACCCTTTTATTAGGGGTAAGTGTAAGCTAGAGATTTTTGCTGAGCCCCAGCAGCAATCAGGTTAAATATCAGAAAATTTGCCATATTTATACTGATGTTCAATAAATTACAATGAAGTGTAAATAATGCCTTCTAAGAAAAATATACACTGCGATATACCTGTTGTCTGTATTTATGTTGTTTCAAATGTTCATCAGGGAGTCTTAGAGCAGTTTTTAAATTGAAAATTAAATAGACTTTAAAACATGTATACAATATATTTTATTCACTGTGACATTAGCTGAGGATTTTAGCAACAATAAAAAGGTATATTTAATAATTACCATGCAGTTCTGTGGCCATTTATTCTGTTGCAATTTTTGGAAGCCCCTTATATCATTAAGAGCTCTTTCTAGGCAGTTGAGTGAGTTACTGCATCTTTTCCCACTGAGAACACCCGGTGCTTCCTGGTCCAACAATGCCAGCGAGGACCACTGGAGGTCACTCTGCGTCCCCCAGCAGGTGTGCCCCAGGTGCTCCCAGACACGCTTGTTTGCATCCAGAGGCTTCTAAATGTCCACCAGGTGGTACAGCCCAGCAGTGAATGTGCGTGGTGGGGAACAGGGCTTCAGGCACCACGGTGGCCTCTCCTCCCTGGACGGAGAGCCCAGCAGGCTCCTGGATAGGTTAGGGAGAATCAGTTATGTGACAAGTATTTACGCACTGGTGGAAACTCCCAGGCCAGGTGGGTGCTAAAGTGGGTGATGGTAGGGTTTCACAGTTGAATAAAACCAGCCTTGCCTTTAATCGGCCTGCACACTCCTGGTGCTGTGGCAGTCATCTCACGGGCACAAGGCATCACTTCAGCCAACATCCTCCTCGTCCCAAGCTCTGGGCTAAGCACTGGGGATGGAGAATGGGACAGGGCACAGCCCTGACCTCAGGGAGCTTCCAGGTTGCTGGGGGGACAGGAGCAGGTCGTGCTGTGCCATCCAGGGCAGCGATGTGCCAGGAGTGTGCATCTGGGGTTAGGCAGAATGGCAGAGGGGTGAGTGATCCAGTCTGGAAAGGGAAGGAAGCCTTCCTGGAGGAGGAGATGAGTTTTGAAGGATGAAAAAGGAGAGAACTGGCAAGACAGAGGGAGAACCAAGAGGAGCCGGGTAGCAGCCAGCTGCGTTCAGGGAGCTCCAGAAGCTTCCACCTTCCTCAAGGGAAATGGGAAGGCCAGGTGGTGCAGGCCCTGGGGGTCACACTGTGGAGCGGGGACTCAGTCCAGCGTTTGAAGTGCCTCCGGGGAGAGACGTGTCAGATCAGGTTTGGAGTGGACCATCTGGGGGCCGTGGCGATGCGAGGATGTCCAAGAAAACTCTGGTCACATCCCTCCTTGACCTCCTGCTGCCTGCGGGACCTCGTCCTTAAAGGCAGGACCACAGACACTGTCAGGCCGAGTTGTACGGATTGTTTATATTAAGGGGGCAGCTTGTGCAAAGAACGTGGGTTTTGAATAGAGCAGCTTCAGGTCTTGGCTTAGCAACAAAGCTCCGTGTCCTTTGATGAGTGACGAAATCTCTCTGAGCATCATTTTCTCATCTCCAAAATGGGGATCGTGACACTTTTCAGGGTCTTTGGAAGGATTTAATGAGCGTGTGTGTATAAATGTATAGAGAGAGCTTAGCTTATAGCAGACGCTGGGTACACGATGATACTCATCTCCATTAGCAATATTTCAGAAGGGGTAGAAGAGAGGAGAGAGTGAGATCAATTAGCCTCTTGTAGTTGACTTGTTGAGCTATTTGAAGATGAGAGTTTGAACCAGGGCAGTGGCCGAGGAGAAACAGAGAAGCGTTTGGAGCCGAGGTACTTTTGAGAGGTAAAATCAGAAAGACTTTGTGGCGGCTGCACGCAAAGGAGGAGGAATGCACAATGGCCTCCAGGCTTCTGCTGTGAGTGTTCGGAGGGCTGACGAGACAGCAGCCACAGGCAGATGAACAGATTTCCGGGGAGGCATGGAATGAGTTGGGGGAGAGGGTGCACATGGGGAGCCAGTCCGTGTAGAACCGGAAGCATGGCCAGAATGCCTCGCTCTGGTGGACAGCCTGTCTGAGTCCCCTTGAGGACACCTGCTGCCCCCTTCCCTGCTGGCAGCTCCCCTCTGGCTCAGACCCTCTGTGCCTATGTTCGCTGCATCTGTTCTGTGGCTGCCGGCCCTGACCTCTTCTTTGTGCATCTCCGGCCCTGTCTGTAGGATTGGACGGCTTGGATTGGTGGGTATGTTATTATCTATTGCTGTACAAACATAATGGCTTAAAGACATGTACAGTAAGTCCCCTACATACAAACGAGTTCCATTCTGAGAGCACGTTCATGTGTCCAATTTGTTCGTTAAGTCCAACAAAGTGCGCCTAGGTACCCAGCTAACACAATCGGCTATATACTGCTGCTTTTACACTTGCTTCCGGATGTCCTGGGCCTGAAAGAAAGGTACTGTACTACTGTAATCTGTACAGTCCTGAAGTACACAAACGCACAACCGCTTGCAGAGGATGCATGCACGTGACAACGTATGCCAGACGTGTGAACTAGCTTACGTGACTGGACGTGTGAAAGTGCGTTCGCAACTTTGAAAGCTGGCAACCTGAAGGTTCATACGTAGGGGACTTACCGTGTTTCTTATCTCACAGCTTCTGGGGGTCAGGGTCTGGGCACGACTTAGCAGTGTAACGTCCTAACAGGAATGACGTGCCATCGAGTTGGTCATACTCTGTTGGTTGGAAGCAAGTCCCATCTGTGCTTGAGGCGAGAGAACAACACAAAGGCGGGTGTGAGCACAGAAGGTGGCGATGCTGGGGTCACCTTGGGCCCCGGTGCAGGGTAGGCCTCATAGGCCAGGAAGGCTTCCTTTGGCTCAGGCTTCAGTGCTCGGCTCGACTGCTGGGGCCAGAAACAGGCGAGGTCACCTGGCGTAGAGCACGGTGGCCTCTGCACAGTAGCTGCCTCTTCACACTTGTTCCAAAGGGTCACTGGCTATGTTATAGACTTAAGACATCATGGCCTGCAGCCTGAGACTCAGAGAAGGGCAGGAATTTCCTCAACCTCACATGGCAGTAAAAATCCGTGACCCCAAATCTGTAAGCTCCTCATGAGATTCACTTCCTCGAGTTAAGTAGGTACTGTGGCTACTTTGTTTCGTGTCCTACGTTGACATTCTGGGGATGCTCTCGAAGCTTTTCTCATTGTCCAGCTCCTCAGAATTGGAAACAGCACAAGTACTGGTTTTTCTATATGGGTTTTAACACGTTACATTTCATTTTCAGCTACTTACATTAAATCTAATTTTCAGTCCGAAGCTACAGAAAGTTTTGACATATGCAATTAACCGTCGTTTGACAAAAGTAGGGAACGCATGGCATACCAGAACTTTGTCTCTCTAATTCAAAGGGAAGATCTTTCCTTTTTGCGCTTTGACTTTCTCGTCCGGACGGACGGGAGGCAGCTCGCCTGATCCCAGGCCCTGAGCATCCGGCTGCTCACCTCTGGGCTGCTGGTGAAGATCAAAGGGCTAGAGCACGTGAAGGCGCTGGCCGCCGAAACGCCAACCAGGGCTGCGGTGATACCACAAAGGGCTTCGTCGAGATGCTGCAGCTATTTTAAAATTTATCATTTTAATTGAAGTGTAGTTGCTTTACGACGTTGTGTTAGTTTCAGGAGTACAGCAAAGTGATTCAGTTACACACGTACATGTACATAAATATACATATACATATATATATATATATATACTTTTTCAGATTCTTTTCCCTTATAGTTTATTTGAAACTATTAAGTAGAGTTCCCTGTCCTGTACGGTAGGTCCTTGTTGTGTATCTCTTTTATATACCGTAGTGTGTATCTGTTAATCCCAAACTCCTAATTTACCCCTCCCTCCTGCCTTTCGCCTTTGGTCACCATAAATTTGTTCTCCACCTCTGTGAGTCTATTTCTCTCTTTTGTATATAAGTTCATTTGTATCTTTTTGTAAAGATTCCACATATAAGTGATATTGTATGATATTTGTCTTTCTCTGTCTGACTTGCTTCACTTAGCGTGATCATCTCTAGGTCCATCCATGTTGCTGCAAACGGCAGTGTTTCATTCTTTTTTTATGGCTGAGTAATATTCCATTGTGTGTGTGTGTGTGTGTGTGTGTGTGTGTGTGTATATACGTATATGTATATATACACATACATATATATATATATGTCATCTGTTGACGGACACTTAGGTTGCTTCCATGTCTTGGCTATTGTAACTAGTGCTGCTACGAACACTGGGGTGCACGGATCTTTTTGAATTATCGTTTTCTCCAGATATATGCCCGGGAGTGGAATGGCAGGCTCACATGGCAGCTCTATTTTTACTTTTTTAAGGAACCTCCATACTGTTCGGCATAGTGGCCGCACCAGTTTACATTCCCACCAACAGTGTAGGAGGGTCCCCTTTTCTCCACGCCCTCTCTGATGATGCAGCTATTTTACATGGAGTTTCTTCTCCAGGATTCTAGACTGACTTCTTCACACTTCTGTTTGTACACAACCATCTGGAAACCTAGTCCATAAAGAGAGATTCTAACATAACCCACTCAGCCCTGGAGCAGAGGTCCAGCTAGGCCATTCAGAAGGTGGTGTAGCAAAAGTTGGGTGTCTGTGCTCCCGCCTGAGCACCGAGGCTTCTGCTTCCCTTTCCTCCTCTGCCTCACATCTGTGACTTGTGCCCTGTTGAACCAGACCCTAATGGGCACCTTTACTCAAGTGCCAGGGAGTCACTGGTCCCAACCTGAGTTCCAGTCGACACCAGACTGAATGTTCACCTGATTGGGATCGTATTCCTCCAAAAATACTGCACAAAATACTGGTTCTTAGAAATGCCAATGGGCTTTTCAGCAAAGAAGGGCTGTGGCCAAATGTGTCCGTGAAACTCCGCACGTGGGCCTCCTCCTTGTGTGGGTTCGAAGTGCTCATAGTCACTTTATTTTTAATCCAGTGTTTTCTGGACTTATTTCGACACGAAGCACTCCTTCTTTGAATGTAAAAAACCTTGAACAAAACACATTAACACCCTGTAGAGCAGGACTGTAGCCTCGCAAATGCTGTATATACATGCACAGAAATGCTTTCTCTTGAACCTCAGCTCAGAAAGACCCTAGAGCTGGATGCTGCTGCCCAAATACACTGATCTGATCCCTTTGCATTGTATGAAATCATTAAATTAAATTTAATGAATGTGACTTAATTGTATTATACTGCTTTAAAAAGCTACCTATGCTGCTCTAATAAACGTCTCAAGTGGCACGTTTTGGCCCTTGTTGGGAACTTAACAACCAGCTTTCCTCTTTCAGTTCATGATCACATAAACGGAGCCAGAGATTCCTAAGTTGGATGCTGTGTTGCGGCCCCCCTGGCCTCTCCCCTTGACCATCCGTGAACGGAGCCCCGCAGCCGCTTCTTCCACTGCCTGGGGTTCCGTTGCCCGCCTGCACTGATCCTGGGGTTTTCCAGGCACTTGCTCACCATGTACCTGCCATGATTTAAAAAAAATTTTTAATTTATTTTTTGAAGTATAGTTGATTTACAATGTTGTGTTAATTTCTGCCGTACAGCAAAGTGACTCAGTTATACATATATATATATATATATATATATATATATATATATATATATATATATATAT
>RJWK010048896.1:0-16792 GCA_004363435.1 Platanista minor | reverse complement strand
GGCTCCAGCACTACCGCCCAGGCTCCAGGACTACCGCCCAGGCTCCAGGACTACAGCCCATGCTCCAGGACTACAGCCCAGGCTCCAGGACTACAGCCCTGGCTCCAGCACTACTGCCCAGGCTCCAGGACTACAGCCCAGGCTCCAGGAGCCGTCCTGGGGGAAGAGCCGGGGAAGGAAGAGTGGTGGAATAAAGGGACAGAGAGGAAGGAAAAAGAAACACATCAAACATCCTCCTGCCCTCTCCCATGATGTCATCAAGAACTGGGTGTCCTCCAAGTGAAGTCAGGACTTGTTTCCTCAGGGGCAGAAGAAAAAAAAAAAAAACCCAAAACAAAACAAAACAAAAAAACACAAGCACCTTCAGTCTATTTTCTTGGCTGGAAGCCGGAGCAAATCCAGCAGATATTTACACAAGGGCCCAGGCATGTATGAGAACAGGATGACCAGCTTCCCGTGGGTCATGGTCATGAGAGTCTGGTGTCCCGAGGCCCAGATGCGATACCAGGGGCCGTAGAATGGGTCTGAGATGGCCGGACACAGCATGTTGTTCAAATTCACTTCGGTGACCTGCAGGGACAAGGGAGGTAGAGTGAGCGTTCACCATCCTTAGGCTTTCTCTGGCTTCTGCCAGTTCAGCCGTGTCTACCTAATGGGGACTAGACAAGGAGGGATTGACAAATCCCCACCTGTTCATAGTGGGATCTTTCTTCCCTAGGTTTTCTGAGTGGGTCAAGGCTAGAGCCCTTTGGAGGTGACGGGGGAGGCCATCCAGTGGAAAAGCTGGTCGGTTTTGCTCAGTCTTGCCTTCCGGTTGGGCCCAGTGCCCGTTGCCATTCCTAAGCATTTACTAGGTGCCTAGACCCGGAGGGGTGTCATGGGATAAAGGCAGTCTGCGGCATGGCCCCTGCCTGCATCAAGGTGGGGTGATCGGTCTACCACGTGTGACCTCAACGCAGACGGTGCTCACCAGCTCTTGCCCACCATGGGATCTGAGGGGTGTACAGGATGGGGGCTGAGTTCTCGGAGAAGATTTCACGAGGGCAGTGACACCTGAATGCACTCATGAAGGATGGATGGGGGTCATGGCGAGGAATGGAGTGAACGGAGCCTTCCTTGTAGGAGGCCCCGAGGTGAGACCGAGCATGGTATGTATGGTGACATGAGCACACTGACTCCTCTGGAATCGAGGAGTCCCAGTGGAGAGCAGGTGTGAAGGTCATACTGCTCCCTCCCTAGAGCACAGGAAGCATTCATGCTATTGGCAAGGAGCTCAAACTAGCCCCCAGGCCAACCAGAGCAGAGCAACACGCCGGGATGGGGAAAACAAAATGACTGAGTGCTTCAACAAAGGCGCTGGTGACATCGGTTACACGCCTTAGTCCTGCCAGATCCACGCAGCTAACGCTACATTAGTGCCGCTTGCACACAAAACCCGGCATGCCGCTCCAGCCTCGAGCACGGCCACGGCCCCTGCCTTCCAAAGCCCTTCAAGCACGTTCTCCTTAAAGACAAGTCCTCACCACCTCTCAGGGTCGGGGTTGCGGGCCTGTGCCGTGTCACGGAGGGTGGAGAGCGCACTGCACTCAAGAATGAGGTCACTCACCCAGAGCAGTGGCAAGGCCAGGACTTGAACTTGGGCCTCCCGACCCCAGCCCCAGCCCCAGCCCCAAGCTCATGCTACTCACTTCGCCACCACTAGACACACCGCCCACGCACTCAGCAATCCTGGGCTCTGGATAACTCGACTACTGAACATCCCAGAATGCCACGGGGGTCACCCAACACCACACTTTCACTGGACACACAGCTCAGGGCCCGGTAGTAGACCCAGAATGGACCCAAGGTCAGAAGCCTCCCCCACGCCCAGGGCCAGGGCCAGCATCCTGCCTTGCATGAGGTCCACAGCAAACCACTTTCCAGTGCAGCTCTCTATCTCCGATCCAAGCAGCCGTGAGTGAAGGGCCTCCTTGCCTCCCCAGGGATGAAAGAAACAGTCATTACTGAAGGATTCAGAAAACTCTTTGGAGAGGCCAGGGCTGTGCATCGTAAATCAGCAGCCCAGACACAACACTCTGACAGCCTGGCCTTTGGCATCTTGTATTTTCAAAACAAAACGATACACCAGCGCCAACCAGGATTATCAAGATTTATGAAGAACGCCAAACAGAAGGGATAGAAGGGGATAGAACCAAACTTACCAGGCCCAGGATCTGCAAGACGCTGAAGTGATAAAAGAACATGAGGCCAGTCGAGAGAAGGGCCCAGCGGAAACTGCTGAGGGGCTCTGGGGTATAAGCACCTGGAGGAAAAGTGGAGACAGTGAGACAGCACGTTTGGTGACCCACTTCTCCTCCCTTGTCCCACAAGGGTGCAGGCGCTGCAGCCACAGCTACCACCTGCTGTTTACCCCCTTCTGCTGCCCTGCGATGGCTGCTCAAGAGACAGCCCCAACCGATTAGCTGGGTACTCCTATCACCCCTTCCAAAGTCTGTTCTGCCACGTAATGCTGGGGCCATTACAAAGAGGGATTTTTTTTTTTACTGTTATTATAAAAATAATACAGTTGGCCCTCTGTATCTGCAGGTTCCACATCCACGGGTTCCACTAACCGGATCGGTCCATGGTTAGTTGAACTTGTGGATGCGGAATCCGCGGATCCGGACGGCCGACTGTACTGCACCGTTTTCTATAAGGGGCTTGATCAGCCTCAGATTTTGGTACCCGCAGGGGTCCTGGGACCAGTTCCCCTCGGACACTGAGGGATGACTGCACGTGCTCACTAAAGGAAACTTAGAAAATGTTAAAAGGTAGAAATGAGATGGCGGAAACGAAGAAGAACACCCGCAGCGCTCTACTATAGCTGAATGTGACCACTGCTAGCACGTGGGTGTGTCTCCTTGGTTGCTGTATGCCTTGGGAGTTTCTTTTCTTTTTTCTTTTGATTACTAATTGGAATCTTACTGTATATATAACTGTATAGCCTTCACTTCCACATTTATTTTAATCATTCCCTCATGTTTCTAAAGAGAAGTGTCACTGAGGAAGTATGGCGTGGTGGTTGAGATGTCACACAGATTTGGTTTCAAACCTGGATTCTACCACTTACTGGCTGTGTGTGACCCTGGAAAAGTTGTTTCAACTCCCTGAACCTCAGCTTACTTGTCTGTAAAATGGGGCTACTTCCGAGAGTTGTTGTGAGGAGTAAAGGAAAGAGTGTACTGAGAACTCTCAGTACGGGATCTGGTACAAAGTGTTCAATGCGTGTCAGGTACTGTTGTCACCGCACCGTTATCATCATTCAAGCAACTAAAGAATGTGCCATATCCAGTTGTTGTGCCATTTCCCAACCATTAGACAACTCTCTCCCCTTGGAACAGCAAGAATGATGTTATTTTCCCTCTACTGTCACTCAGGAACTCCTATCCCAGTAGGCTTGGATGTATTCTAGACCGTGCAGAGCAGGGGTGTGGCTTATAGGATGCTATGGGTGCATGCATCAATGGGGGTGCTCCGGAATGGAAGGAACCTGGGACCCTCCACCTCAAGCAAGTAGGCGGCAACAGGACATCCTGGAGTAGTGTTTTCCCAAGTCAGTCTTTCACAGATTCATCCATTCATTCACCAGTTATTAGGCACCTATTATATTCCAAGCCCTGTGCCAAACGTTGGGGATAGGAACATAAAGAAGACGGGCTCCCTGCAGCCTCAGATGCACAATCTGGCAGAGGAGGCAGACAAGCTGCTAACAATAAGAACCGGTATGATGGGTGTGATGACCCAGGTCTGTGCCATATGTTATGGCAGGACAGAACTCAGCTTGGGGGGCGGGGGGGAAGACTGATGATTTTTGGTGGAGGGGCCACCGAGCAGAGTCCTAAAGGACAAATGGGACTAAAAGAGGGGCCTAGGCATTCCAGAGCAGCAGCCTGCAGGAAGGCAGACATCCGTGGGAGCGAGCCAATTCACAGAACTATGGGGAAGAGTTGAGACCACAGGGGAAAGTGTGATGGAACAGGACTCAGCTTGGCAGGGCTAGGCTGCTCCCAGCTGGGCCAGGTAGGACCTTAGGAGCCAGGCTGAGGGCTTTGGGCTTCATCTTGTGCCACAGGGTCATGACCCTAGATGCCTCAAACCTCAGGCAGGCAGGTAACTGGGAGCAGGGGGGGGTGACCAGACAACAGGGATGCTGGAGATGGGCCAACTGGAAAGCCCAGGCCCCTTCTGAAGAGGTCAGCCACCACTCACTTCCACCCAATCATTGCCCTGTGGGGACGTGGGCCCAGAGTTGCCAGTGTTTTCACTTTTGCAAGAGAAGCCAGAAATGGGAACTTTCATATGGAATTTCCTGATTTTTAAACGTTGGCAAATAATTCAAATTGTTTTAGGAACGCTCAACAGACCACACAAAACCTGTCTTCTTGGATGGCTTTCAGCTCATTGGTGGCCAGCTTCGAGCTCTGCCGCAGAGCCACAGAAAGCGGTGGAGGGGCCTGAAGCGGGAAAGTGATGTGATCAGACGTGTGCCTGAGAAAGATCACCCTGGCCGGGGTGTGGGGTGTGGGCTGGAGCAGACAGAGTCGAGGTGGGGGCTGAGACGGAGACTGCTTCAGGAACCCGATGACAGAGGAGGACGGATAGCTTTGAAGATAATGGCAGTGGCCCTGGGTTCTAGCTGGGCATCACTGGGTGGATGGTGCCATTTACTGAGATGGAGAAGAGAGGAAAAGGCAGATTTGGGACAGAAGGTGGAGAAAGGAGGCCAATTTTAGACATGCTGAAGTTGAGGTGTCCGTGAAATATCCAGGTAGAATTGTCTCTTAGGTGGCTGCCTGCACTCTGGGAAATACAGCATGACGGGTGACAGTGTGGCCACTGGAGCCGGGCAGACACAGGTTCTCAAATCCTGGCTCTTGTCGCTTATCGACCTCAGGGTCTTGGGCAAGCCTCAGTATCTCCTGAACTCAGTTTCACTCATTTGCAGAATGGGGTGCCGCCGCCTACGTCACAAGGTGGTCGGGTAGGGTAGATAAGATCTTTCAAGCCATGACTGCAGTGCCATATCTGGGATCTAAGAAATGCTGATTACTTTCATTATTACATGAGTCACAAACTCAGTGAAAAGGACGGGGCCGAGCGTCCATATATAGGTGTCATCAGCACAGGACAGTAACTGAAGTCACAGGAGCATATGCAGACCGAGTGAAGAGGCAGAACAACAAGGAACGCCATGGTGGGGAGTGTAGAGGGAAGGAGAGGAGTGAGATGGGGGTGACTGAAGCCCCCCTGGGTCTTCTGCAGGAGAAGCTCCGGCTTGCTCTGTGAACAAGAGGCGGGCTCACCACACATCTGAGTCTGAAGGCCCTTTGCAGGGATTGGACTCATCCGCCCACTTTGTAGATGGACAAACCAAGGCTGGGAGATAGGCAGTGCCACAGCCGAAGTCAATAGCAGAGCACCGGGCTCTCAGACACAATGCCAAAGGACGCACTGCTCAATGCCCCCACTGCCACTTGACACAGACCTCCATCACACCACGTTGTACCAGCTCTTTGTCTATCTACCCGTCTAGACGAGTGCCTCGGGTCGAGGACTGCATGGGATTCGTTTCTGTGTTCCTAGCAGATATCTAGGAATGCCACTTGGAATGCGCTTATACTGTGTGCACTTTCCTGTCTGCTGGATGAGTGGGAATTGGGTACCATGTTGTCACCCTGACTGCTGGGGACATAAAGGGGAAGAGGGCACCCGGAGGACCGACAGACAGGTGCTTAGAGCCCTGAGCAGTTTTCCCCAGGTGTCCCCTCCCTCCAGCCTCTGCTTGGCTCCCCCTGGTGGCAGCTGGGCAGTAGTGACAGACCCCACGGGCCTGGTGGTGGCTGCAGGGGGAAGAAAGGACCAGAGGGGCAAGTATCCTCAGCCAGACTTCAGCAGCCCTCCCCCACCCTCCCCTAAAGCCCCTGAACCCTGTCCTGCCCTATATATGGGGGGAAAGGAACACTCAGGCACTGCCAAGGGGCACATTTCTCAGTGCTCTCACTGCAACCTCAGGACCATTCATTCTGTTACATCACCCGTCCCACGTCAAGACAATTAGTTCTCTGAGGGAGGGGCCGTTTCTGAATCACCTCTTCACCTCCAGCACCGGATGCATGGTAGGCACTCAAAAAATCATCACTGCTTGGGAAATGAATGGGACAGGCTTTCTGGAGCATCTATAACACTATAACCCTCTGGCTCAACAATGCAACTTTGAGGACTACCGTCCAATACCTCCAACACCCAACACGTGGCCCTCATTTGCATAAAGATATTTACACCTGAGCTACCTACTATATTGAAACACTGAAACAAACCAATTGGGGAGATAAGTAAACTCTGGCACCTCAGTATTATGCAACAGTCCACTGCCATTCAAATAACAACCAGACAAACTATATACCTGTGTGGCAAAGTCCCTGGCTCGTGATGGCAAGTGTAAATGACAGAACACCAAACAGTACATCAGTGATGGAAAATACAGCTTAGTGGTTTAAAACAAAGGCCTTGGGGTCAGACAGCCTTGGGTTTGAGTCCTGCCTCTGCCACTGCCTAGAGGGGTGACCTTGGGCAAATTGTGCCACCCCTCTAAGCCTGTTTCCTGTAGCAACGTCTATCTCTCGGGGCTGCTGAGTGGAATAAGGGATATAAAAAAAGTAAATACAGCAGCTAGCCTGGCATACAGATGGCAGCTGCTATTTTTATCATGGCAACCACAGCCATCCAAAATCTCATAGAAGACTGGAAGACGACAAGGAATCTCGTAAAGAGGTGATCTTTTTCTATGAAGGGGGACTTTGACTGTGGTTTCCTCTGTCTTTTCACGGCTGTTGGTTCTTTTCATTGCAAAGGTGATCAAATATTCAATCTCTTTGAAAAAAGAAAGAAAAAAAAGAAAGCACCATGAGAACAGATGACCCAGTCTACACAGATATATGCGAATTGTATGCAAACGCACATCAGTCTTTTTTTTTTTATATACCTGGATGTGGCCCTTGGGAAAATCTCAGTGAAAAACCAGTTTTCTTTTAAGAGAAAATAGAAACATAAGCACTTTCAGAAAAATTAAACACATAAAACTTTTTTTTTTTTTAAGAAAAAAAATAAATGTGACATTTTCTGCTAGCATCGTCTACCCCAGGAGGATAGAAGCATTTCAGCTCTAAAGGTAGGGGGAAACTGAGATAATAGCTTTTTCTGAAATTGATTTCTGCCAGAAGGAAGTTTTATGAGTGCGGGGAGAGACATCAACTGTGCCACCAGCAGCCAAGGCCGATCCCCAGAGGCCTCTCCCAAGGGCCCTTTCTCTCATCCTCTAATCCCACTGGGGAAGGGCTGACACCAAGGAGATGAGACTGGGCAGGACGGCATCCTATTCTCCAATCTTCTTCCTCCTCCCTTCAGCTCATTCACTTTTACATATTTTACCCATTCATTCAACACGGACTGGCTGCACGCTGGGCAGACTCCATGCTAGACAGTGGGGACACGGAGGCCAAGACAGGCCCTGCCCTTTCAGAACCACCCTGCAGCTTACCCGTGAGCAATGAGATGGTGCGATGGAGACACTGAGGAAGGGGAGCTGAAGAACACGACAGTTTGGGTGAGTTTCGAAGAACAGGAAGGAGATGGCAGCAGGAGCTTAAAGGCAGGCAAGGACATTCCGGGCGGCAGGGTACAGCCTGGGAAAAGGTGTGGAGGCATGAAACAGCATATGCCATTTTCATGTAATCCCAAGCAGGTCTGTGTAACTGGAGCGTCAAGTGGGAGGGGACACGTGCCCAGAGATGAAGCTGGAGAGACCGGCTCAGGTCATGAAGAGCCTTGTCCGCCGTGCCCGGGACCTCGGCCTCACCCTCTTCCCAGCGAGAAGCCATTGAGAGGTTTGAAACAGGGGAGTGCAAGGTCAGGTTTCTGTTTCAGCTATAGCTCGACTGCTCTGGCAGCAGTGTGGGTGATGGACAGGAGAGGGATAAGGTGGAAGACCAGTTCGGATGCTGCTGCAGAAATGGAGGACTTGGCAATTCGTAGGACACAGAGGAGGCACCTAGGGTGACTCCCAGGTCTATGAGTTCAGTGACTGAGAGGTTGGGGGTGTGCTGACACTGAATGCCTATAGGATACCCACACGGATGTCTCCAATAGGCTGTGCAAGTCCGGGTCTAGAGCTCAGAAGAGGGAGATGTCCCAGAAACAGAGCTTGGGGTATGGATAAGATCAACGTGGAAGAGTCCGCAGAATGAGATTAAAGGACCAAGGACAGAGCCTGGAAAACAGCAACAGTTGCCAGGAGAAAGACAAGGTTAAAGACTGCCACAAGCCACACGTGGCAGTTTACATTTAAATGGGTTAAGATGAAGTAAAATTAGAAATCTGGTTCCTCAGTAGCCCATCACATTTCAAGTGCTCGATAACCACACGCAGCTAGTGGCTACCATATTGGACAGGGAGGAGAAAGAACATTCCCATCATCACGGAAAACTCCACTGGGAACACACTTCTTTGCAGAGGTACAGTAAAGACAAATACTTCCACTGGGTTTGGCAACATGCTGGTCACTGGTGATCTTTGCTGTAGCAATTTCAGGAAAGTAGTGATGCAGGAGCTGGGTTGTAAACAACTGAAGGAAAGCTTTCCAGGTGCACAAGGTAAGGAAGGGAATGCCACGAAAAGGGAACAGGATTCGCCAAGTCACAGAGAAATCATTAGCCAAATTCCCAATGTTTCGATCACTTCTCTGAATGTTCCCTTCATCCTTTATGCTCTTCCCTGACCTACCTCTCCCCACAAGGAGGCTGCTTCATCTCTAGCCCTCTGAAGTAGTCACCGGTTTATTTTCCCCCTGGGGCCATATAGGGAGAGTAGGGAACTTCTTTCTTTGCATTGCTATTTCCAACCCACTACCCTTCCGTTTCACAGTTGTCTACAGACTATGGGTCATGCTCCTTAATATTCCTCATCGGGGATATTAGTACCTGGCTCGGTACCTTTCTCTCCAAAAATACCCCCATCTTATCTCTTCATCTTTTCAACATATGCCTAACATGAACCCTCCAGTACCCTGGCCTCTCAGCTCCCTGGCCTCCTCCCCTCAATGATTTTGTCCCCGGCTCACTTCAGCCAGTCATTCTCAAGCTTGTGCCTGAGACCTTATAATTATGAATATCTGCAGCTCCTCGTTAAGTCAAGCATTCCCTCTTCACCCACCACTTCTATCTTTCCAGCTGACCCCCTCTAACCCTGACCCCAACACTTCTTTCACCCGCCCCCCCTGAAATCTGTGATCCATTGGTCCTCCCATCTTTTGTGCTGTCCCTCACGGCTCCCTCTTCTCTCCTTCAATTCCGTGGCCCATCACGCGAATTATCCCTGGCATACACCTTTGACTTCATGGCATCTCTCATTATCCCCGTACTCATCTTGAAAAAACCCCAGCCCTGGTTAAGTCCCAACCTCCTCCCCCGCCTTGCTTTTGCACCTACACAGTTGAACACGGCTGGAGAAAAACATCCGTGCTGACTGTTCTCACATCAGATTCGTGCTCACAAACCTCACGTGCGTCTTTCACGTTGCCAGACAGTCACACTACACTTCCCCAGCCCGTTCACCCTCTCAGGCCACAATTTAATATTGTCTCCTGTCTTCTCAGATCTTCAACACTTCTATCCCATCCTCACTCTCAGATGATGACCCTGATTCCTACTTCACTGAGAAAAAAGGAATCAAAAACTTCGAGGAGCTCTCCCTCTCTACTGGATTATTCCCATTAGCATGTAAACTAAACATACTGTAAGAGCTCCCATTCTAAATCAGACACACACACACACACACACACACTTGACCTCACTTCGCCCCTGCAAGCACCTCATCCTCTGCTCGTCTTCACAGCAAAACTCCTTGAGAATTATGTCTATACCTGCCCTAATATGGTAGCCACTTCCATACGTGGCTGTTTAACATTGAGGTGTGCTACTAGTGTAAACTACACTACTGTATTTCAAAGGATATAAAATATCTTGGTAGTAATTTTATATTAATTATTTGGGGGTGAGAATATTTTATTAAATTAGCGGGGTAAGTATCAGATATGTTATTAAAATTCATTTCACCCATTTCTTTTACCTTTTCTTTTTTTAGTGTGACTACCAGGACATTTGAAATTACGCATGTGGCTTACATGTTTTTATTGGACAGCACTTGTCTATATTCCGCTGTCTACAATTCCTCTCTTCCCATTCTCTCTCAACACGAGCTAATCAGGCTTCCGTGCCTACCTCCCCATCCCTCCCTCCACCAAAACAGCTCCCATCAAGGTCACAAATAACCTTTTCATTGCTAAATCCAGTGGCCAATTCCCAGGCCTCGTCTTATGCACCCTTTCTTTCTTGAAACGTTCTTCACTTGGCTCCTGGGATGATGCTGTCTTAGTTCTCCTGCCTCACAGCCTGCTTCTTCTTGGTCTCCTTTACTGCTTCCTCCTCATCTCCCTTGACCTCTAAATGATGGAGAGGATCAGGTTGCAGAACTCAGAGCTTTTCTCTTCTCTAAATACTTTCATTCCCTAGGTGATGTCAACCAATCTCATGGCTTTAACACAATCTGCGTGCTGACGGCTCCAACATTTACATCCCAGCCTGGACCTCTGCCTTGAGCTCCAGGCTCACATAGCTCCACAGTCTACTCAATATCTGCACTTGGATATATAAGCGGGCATCTCATTCTTAAACCCAGCTTTGGATTTTGGCTCCTATGGTAGATTGTTACAGTACTGGCTCCCGGTGAATCACACCTTCCCAGTAACCACACCCTCATGTATTCCTCTCCCATGATGATTTGGCCATGTGGCCCAGCTGGCTCAGCCAGGGAACTTGCTTTGGTCAATGGGACTTCATCAAAAAGATGCAGTCGGAGGCTTCATAGGCTCTTATGAATTGGGGCTTGCCCTCTTGGAATGCTGCCCTGAGACCCCCATGCCATGAAAGGCCTTGTGGATAGAGAGGCCCAGCTATCCCAGCTGTCCCAGTTGAACCCAGGCAGGACCAGTAAGGAGATAAAAAAAAGTCTTAGCTCAGGCAGCCATAACAAAATACCATAAGCTGGGTGGCTTAAACAACAGAAACTTATTTCTCACAGTTCTGGAGGCTGGGAAGTCCAAGATCAAGGTACTGGTAGACTTGGTGTTGGGTGAGAACCCACGTCCTTGTCCATAGACAGACATCTTTTTGCCCTGTTCTCACGTGGTAGAAGGGGCTAGGGAACTCTATGGCCTCTTCTTATAAGGGCACTAACCCCAGTCACAAAAGCCCCACCCCCATGACCTCATCCAACCCTAATTACGTTCTAAAGACCCCACCTCCAAATATCATCACGTGGGGGGGCGGGTTAGGACTTCAACATAGGAATTTCAGGGGAGGAGACAAACATTCAGTCAATGACAAAGAATGACCCAGTCAACCGACACAACTGTGAAAAATAGTAAGTCACTGTTTTAAGCTACTGAGTTTTGGGGATGTTGTACAACATTAGATAACTGAAAGAGCACTTCCTCCCCCGACCCTCCAAAAAAGCAATAAGCACAAAACCCCTTCTCCTAGTCTTCCTTATCTCAATAAATGGTAATTCATTTAAGTTACTAAGGTCAAAAACCTTACAGTCATCCCTGACTCCTCTCTGTCACATCCCACATCTGATCTATCAGCAAATCCTGTTGGCTGTGCCTTCAGCATGTATCCAGAATCCAATGGCATTTCTCTGCCGCTACTGTTAGTACCCAAGCCCAAGCCACTAGCATCTCCTTCCTCCTTTATTGCAAACATTACTTATAGGTGTCCCTATTTCTATCCTGTGCCCGTACAGTCTAATTTCAGCATAGCAACTGGGTGATCCCTTGAAAGACTAACTCAGATCATGTCAGTCCTCCACTCAAAAGCCTCCAATGGCCTCCCATCTCCCTAAAAAGAAAACGTCAAGTCCTTACAATGGTCTATGAGGCCCTATATATGATCTGCCCCTCACCTACATCACCTCTCTGACTTCATCTGCTACCACTTTCCCCTTCCTTCACATGGCTCTAGACACACTGAAATACTTGCTATTGCTAGAATATTCTAGAAACACTTCTGTCTCAGGGTCTTTACACTCATTTTCTCTGCTTGGCATATTCTTCCCCCAATATCCAGAAGCCGGCAAGCCTTCGCTCAGATGTCACATTCTCAGTGAGGCCTTCCTCTCCTCTCTCCACCCATTCAGCAACACTATACCCGTTGTCCTGCTTTTCCTCTTCCTTTATACACTTAACACCATCTGACTTACTCTATATTTTACTCATTTCTATGTACTTATTTCTTTACTGTCTCCTGCCACAAAAGAATGTAAGCTCCATGAAAGCAAAAATACGTATCCGCTTTACTCGCTGCTTTATCCCCAGCAAGTGCCTGACACAAAGGAGGGGTTCAATACACATCTGCTGAAAGAATGAAGTGAGCAGCCCAGTATGTTCGAGAACTTTATACAGTTCAGTAGCAGTGGACTATCATGTGGGAGAAAGGGATAAACAAGAGACGAGGGCCAGTTCTTTAAGAAAACTGTGTGCAACAGTAGATATTTTGGACTTTACAAATCATCTTGAGATCTTGTTAAAAGGTGGGTTCTGATGCAGTAGGTCTGGGGTCGGGGCCAGAGCGTCTGCATTTCTAACCAGCTCCCAGGTGCTGCTGGTCCTCAGACCACACTTTACATTGTGAGGGATAGAGCTCCCCATCTGGCTGCTGATTGAAATAGGGCAAGACTAGAGGCAGGGAGACCAGTGTCGAGGCTATTGTAGTAGACCAAGTCAGGGATGATCAGATGTGAACTAAATAAAATAGGAGTAGTAGGAATGAATTTGAGAAATGATCAGGAGATCAGATTGACTGGATGTGGCGGGAGTGGTGAAGAGCCAATGGTTATCTTAAGATTTCTGGCCTGGGTAATGAGTGAGTGGTGGTACCACTCAGTGGGATGGGGAGCATCGGAGAAGGTGCAGGTTTGGGTATGGGGGGAGAATGACAAGTCTAGTTCCCGACAACAATGCCATCCCATCTTTGGTGCCCTCTAAATGAGACACCCTCATTTACCCGGAAGACAGAGCTCTGGGTGGTGTAAGCCCAACACGACCACAGATGTGTGATTTCCCATCCTCAACTGTTGAGTGCAGGCCCAAGTCAGGCTGCTTTTCATCCAGGCATTGGATCAAATGAACTGTAACCCTCTAGTCTGCTTAATGTGCAAAGCTGTCCCAAGTTGGGTGTCCATGTGGCAGGTCCACCTGGTTGACCTTCTATCCTGAGGGGCTGGAGAGCCCACTCAGGCCAGGCTTCACCCTCAAACTGCCTAGTGGAGGCTGACTGGGCCACCCAGCCTATGGCTAAGGCAATGTAAAGACCCACCTTCATCCATGAGGATCAGAGAGCCAGTCCTCTGCCAAAAGCACACAGAGTGAGGACCCTGAGCTGGCAAAGACTCCAAGAGGTGGACCTGGCCTAGCAAACAAGCACTGGAGTCCAGAGACCCAGGTCCCAGCTTCTGCTCTTCTCAAGTTGCTACGTGACCACCTGTGTGGATCAAAACCCCTCTACGCGTCAGAGTCCTGCCGGCAGGGAATTCTCACGCTCTCTGCTCCTTGCAGGAGCACTGTAGGGATAGAAGAGCTAAAGGAGCACAGAGATACTCTAGGGAAAAGTGCTACTAAACATAACCCGCCCCGTGCCTCACACACGTTCTACAGTTAGTATTTGCTGGGTCTCTGGTGAGCTTTCAGCAAGGGGGAGCCAGCTCTTGGATCATTTGAGGCCATGAGGCTAAACCTTCAGTCTGTATCAGAATCCCCTGGCGGGTGGCTCTCAAGCATGAGCTGGCATCAGAATCCCCTGGAGGGCTTGTTAAAAGGCATCTTTGCTGGGTCCCACCCAAGAGTTTCTCATTCAGTAGGTCTGAAGGGGGTGGGGGGTGTCTAGAATCAGGAATCTGAGAATTTGCGTTTCTAACAGTTTCCCTGGTTAGGCTGCTGCTGCTGGTCCAAGGACCAGACTTTGAGAACCCTTGCCCTAGAGAGCCTATGGAAAATGTAGATTCCTGGGCCCTGCACCAGAGACTAGAATCCATGAGATCTGGGTGGACCCCGGAATTTCCATCTTAGTCACAAGCACCTCAGGTGATCGATGCTAGGTCCTCCAACCACACTGCCTTAGGGGGAATTCTGGAGTTGCAAGAGGTACCAAGAGGTCCGGGGAAAGCTACCGGTACAGGGGCAGATACTGCTCCTTGAATTAATTAATTCCCTGCTCCCACAAAGCACTCCTGAGCTCCAAATACTTCCTCTTCAGCAGCGAAAATCCCAGAGTCTTCGGAAACTCACCTACCCACTCTCCTGCACAGGGATCAGCCCTGGGCCAATTTCTCAAATTCCCCAGCTTTTCCCTCTAACCCCCTAACTCATCAGGAGCCTTCAGAATCTACCTGAGTCCCTTATCCTTTCTCCTGCCCCTCGCCTGACCAGCAAAGTGGAACTGGGAAGCCAGTGAAAGAGAACCTTCCCAGCGTCCTAAAGCTAGACAGATAAGTGGGGCAGTGGGCTAACACTGGGTGGGAGAGAAACAGGGGGCACCACCTGGAACTGAGGTCGGTATGAAAACTTGGGGACATCACAGGCCAAAGTGCTCTGGCTTTAACTGTCCTAGAAGCTAGCACGGGGGCTGTGTCCCAGCCCTCATCCTGCAGGAGATAAGTGTAAAGCCCACTCAAGAGAGAAGCGGCTTGCCCGGATCAAACAACACTGGGGTTCTTACACCCCAGTTTCCTGAGGTGTCCCCAAAGGACATATGATTTGCTTGGACTTCAAAACAACCTTGTCACCTGGGTCAAGCCTGAGAGTCCACTGTTCTCCAAGTCTGAAACAAGAGCGCCCTCTAGTGAAACCTAAAGGGGTTTCCAAGCAGCCTGGAGGTGGGGCTTGTTAGCCCTTCCTGTGCCTGGCAGGGACCCCTCAGGAAACATGAGGACACTGGTGAATCCCTTCTTAGAACAAGGTTTTATATGCATAAAATAAGAGGCAAAGGGTTATAAATGAAGCCAATGACGTTAAAACATGGTTATCAAAATATTTAAAGAGATTTGTAATATAGTACTTACGTTTCTTTATTAATGTGTTTAATAATAAGAGCTAGGCAACTACCGTAATTTCAAAGCAGTGATGAGCATAAACAGTATTCTGAGCTGTCTGCCACGACTGTAACGTGATAGGAAGCCATCTGCGATTGCTACTGACAACAAATCCGCAGGTACGGCTCATACGTACATTCATGTGCTGCGTTTCTGCTAGAGGTTAGTGAAAACAAACATGTGATTATTTTTCTCATCCAAGTTAATGGACCCCTTAATTCCTATTTGTGGACCCCAGGTTAAGAAACCGTGCTTAAATAAAAACCAACCAAAGAAAACCCCACAGGGATGGAGAAAAGGGAGTTCCCAGAGTGGGGAGTTGCACCACCAGCCCTGCAGGTCCTCAAGTTGGCTGCCGTCCAAGCCATCCTGCTGGAAACCCATGGGAACCCACGATGGCGACCCTACCAGCAAGAAATCCCTCTGTACCTGCCGCCCTTGCACGGAATGGCCCTTGAACCTCCTCACCCTAAGGAGACCTGGCTCTCCTCCGAGGACACTGCTTCTCCCCCTGGCTACTCTGAGCAGGGACTATTCTTTCTCACAGCAAGCTTTCTTTTTTGGCGGCGCAGGGGGCGGGTAAGGGGTTGAGTGTTGGGGAGGTCCTCTAAGCCCCCATTATTGCTTCTAGATGTTTTCTCTTTTCTCCTTCTTTCAAGCTTCAGCTTCTCTCCCTCAACATTGTCGCCAATGGGCGACAATGTTGAGGGTCACTATCAGATTCACCAGGTCACTATCACATTCATCCCAGGTCAGTCTCACTGGGCTCACAGTCTTCCTTTTCCACATTAGGCCTTTTGCTGCCAGCATCCTGGGTGATTTCAACATCCACGCGGGCGCCACTTCCAACACCCTAACCTGATGGTCCGGTGAACCTCGTCGACTCTGCCTGCCGATCTGCGCCTCTACTAAACCTCGCTCCCCACAACTGGCTTCGGTCAGCACCGCCAACTGCCCCGCCTCAGACAGGAGCATCTGACCACAGCTGCCCAGAGTTTCAGCTTTCACGTCCTCATTCCCACCGTGCACGTGCCTGTGGGCTTCCTCGTGACCTCCGACCCCTTGGTGCCCCTTTCCTCCTCCCAAGGATTTCTTCCCTGGTGGGCATAGGGCACTCTTCGTCCCTCCCGCCCCACACTTCTACCTCCCCACTCACTAGCTCATCCCCTAGCTTGCTAGCGTGAGAAGAAATGGCGCAGACCACGTTTCATAGGTTTGTAGGCTGAGTCCTGACACATTAGCAAGAAGAAATCACGCTAACAGCAGCAAACTTATGTAGTGCGAACTAAGGCGCAGGCACTCTTAGACGCGCTTTACATACATTAAGACATTTAATGCGCATTACAACCCTCTGAGGAAGTACAGCCGAACCGGAAACAACACGGCTTTGAACTGTGCAGATCCACTTATACGTGGATTTGTTCAATAAATACGTATATATGCACTGTACACGTATTTTCACTTCCCTGATGATTTTCTTAATAACATTTTCTCTTCTCTAGCTTACTTTATTGTAAGAATACAGTATATCACATATATAACATATAAAATATGT
>RJWK010048895.1:0-16793 GCA_004363435.1 Platanista minor | reverse complement strand
GTTTTTTTTTTTTTTTTTTTTTTTTTTTTTTTTTTTTTTTTGCGGTACGTGGGCCTCTCACTGCTGTGGCCTCTCCGTTGCGGAGCACAGGCTCCGGACACGCAGACTCAGCAGCCATGGCTCACGGGCCCAGCCGCTCCACGGCATATGGGATCTTCCCAGACCGGGGCACGAATCAGTGTCCCCTGCATTGGCAGGCAGACTCTCAACCACTGCGCCACCAGGGAAGCCCTATGATCCTTTTAATGTGTTGTTGGATTCTGTTTGCTAGTCTTTTGTTGAGGATTTTTGCATCTATATTCATCGGTGATACTGGTCTGTAATTTTCTGTTTTTGTAGTATCTTTGTCTGGTTTTGGTGTCAGGGAGATGGTGGCCTCATAGAATGGGTTTGGGAGTGTTCCTTCCTCTGTAATTTTTTGGAAGAGTTTGAGAAGGATGGGTGTTAGCTCTTCTCTAAATGTTTGATAGAATTCACCTGTGAAGCCATCTGTTCCTGGACTTTTGTTTTTTGGAAGATTTTGAATCACAGTTTCAATTTCATTACTTGTGTTTGGTCTGTTCATATTTTCTCTTTCTTCCCGGTTCAGTCTTGGGAGGTTGTACCTTTCTAAGAATTCATGCATTTCTTCCAGTTTGTCCATTTTATTGGCATACAGTTGCTTGTAGTAATCTCTTAGGATGCTTTGTATTCCTGCGGTGTCTCTTGTAACTTCTTTTTCATTTCTAATTTTATTGATTTGAGTCCTCTCCCTCTTTTTCTTGATGAGTCTCACTAATGGTTGATCAATTTTGTTTATATTCTCAAAGAACCAGCTTTTAGTTTTATTGATCTTTGCTGTTGTTTTCTTTGTTTCTATTTCATTTATTTCTGCTCTGATCTTTATGATTTCTTTCCTTCTGCTAACTTTGGGTTTTGTTTGTTCTTCCTTCTCTAGTTCCTTTAGGTGTAAGGTTAGATTGTTTATTTGAGATTTTTCTTGTTTCTTGAGGCGGGCTTGTATAGCTATAAACTTCCCTCTTAGAACTCCTTTGCGGCATCCCATAGATTTTGGATCATCGTGTTTTCCTTGTCATTAGTCTCTAGGTATTTTTTGATTTCCTCTGATTTCTTCAGTGATCTCTTGGTTATTTAGTAACGTATTGTTTAGCCTCCATGTGTTTGTGGTTTTTACATTTTTTCCCCTGTAATTCATTTCTAATCTCATAGCGTTGTGGTCAGAAAAGATGCTTGATATGATTTCACTTTTCATAAATTTACTGAGGCTTGATTTGTGACCCAAGATGTGATCTATCCTGGAGAATGTTCCATGCACACTTGAGAAGAAAGTGTAATCCCTTTTTGGGTGGAATGTCCTATAAATATCAGTTAAATCTCTCTGGTCTATTGTGTCATTTAAAGCGCCTGTTTCCTTATTTATTTTCGTTTTGGATGATCTGTCCATTAGTGTAAGTGAGGTGTTAAAGTCCCCCACTATTATTGTGTTACTGTCAGTTTCCTCTTTTATAGCCGTTAGCAGTTGCCTTATGTATTGAGGTGCTCTCATGTTGGGTGTATATATATTTGTAATTGTTATCTCTTCTTCTTGGATTGATCCCCTGATCATTATGTAGTGTCCTTCCTTGTCTCTTGTAACATTCTTTATTTTAAAGTCTGTTTTATCTGATATGAGTCTTGCTACTCCAGCTTTCTTGTGATTTCCGTTGGCATGGAATGTCTTTTTCCATCCCCTCACTTTCAGTCTGGATGTGTCGCTAGGTCTGGAGTGGGTCTCTTGTAAACAGCATATAGATGGGTCTTGTTTTTGTGTCCATTCAGCAAGCCTGTGTCTTTTGGTTGGGCATTTAATCCATTCACGTTTAGGGTAATTATTGTTATGTGTGTTCCTATGACCATTTTCTTAATTGTTATGGGTTTGTTTTTGTAGGTCCTTTTCTTCTCTTGTGTTTCCCACTTAGAGAAGTTCCTTTAGCATTTGTTGCAGAGGTGGTTGCTGGTGCTGAATTCTCTTAGCTTTTGCCTATCTGTAAAGCTGTTGATTTCTCCGTCAAATCTGAATGAGATCCTTGCCCGGTAGAGTAATCTTGGTTGTAGGTTCTTCCCTTTCATTACTTTAAGTATATCATGCCAGTCCCTCCTGGCTTGTAGAGTTTCTGCTGAGAAATCCGCTGTTAACCTTATGGGAGTTCCCTTGTATGTTATTTGTCATTTTTCCCTTGCTGCTTTTACTAATTTTTCTTTGTCTTTAATTTTTGCCAGTTTGATTACTATGTTTCTTGGCGTGTTTCTCCTTGGGTTTGTCCTGTATGGGACTCTCTGTGCTTCCTGGACTTGGGTGGCTATTTCCTTTCCCATGTTAGGGAAGTTTTCGACTATAATCTCTTCAAATATTTTCTCTGGTCCTTTCTCTCTCTCTTCTCCTTCTGGGACCCCTATAATGCGAATGTTGTTGCATTTAATGTTGTCCCAAATGTCTCTTAGGCTGTCTTCATTTCTTTTCATTCTTTTTTCTTTATCTTGTTCTGCAGCACTGAATTCCACCATCCTGTCTTCCATGTCACTTATCCGTTCTTCTGCCTCCGTTATTCTGCTATTGATCCCTTTTAGTGTAGCTTTCATTTCAGTTATTGTATTGTTCATCTCTGTTTGTTCTTTAATTCTTGTAGGTCTTTGTTAAACATTTCTTGTATCTTCTCAGTCTTTGCCTCCATTCTTTTTCCGAGGTCCTGGATCATCTTCACTACCATTATTCTGAATTCTTTTCCTGGAAGGTTGCCTATCTCCACTTCATTTAATTGTTTTTCTGGGGTTTTCTCTTGTTCCTTCATCTGGTACATAGCCCTCTGCCTTTTCACCTTGTCTATCTTTCTGTGAATGTGGTTTTTGTGCCACAGGCTGCAGGATTGAAGTTCTTCCTGCTTCTGCTGTCTGCCCTCTGGTGGATGAGACTATCTAAGTGTCTTATGCAAGTTTCCTGATGGGAGGGACTGGTGGTGGGTAGAGCTGACTGTTGCTCTGGTGGGCGGAGCCCAGTAAAACTTTAATCCACTTGACTGCTGATGGGTGGGGCTCGGTTTCCTCCCTGTTGGTTGTTTGGCGTGAGACAACCCAACACTGGAGCCCACCTGGACTCTTTGTTGGGGCTAATGGCGGACTCTGGGATGGCTCATGCCAGGGAGTACTTCCCAGAACTTCTGCTGCCAGTGTCCTTGTCCCCATGGTGAGCCACAGCCACCCCCCGCCTCCGCAGAAGAGCCTCCAACACTAGCAAGTAGTTCTGGTTCAGTCTCCCTTGGGGTCACTGCTCTTTCCCCTCAGTCCCGATGCACACACCACTTTGTGTGTGCCCTCCAAAAGTGGAGTGTCTGTTTCCCCCAGTTCTGTTGAAGCCCTGAAGTCAAATCCCAGTAGCCTTCAAAGTCTGATTCTCTGGGAATTCCTCCTCCCGTTCCTGGACCCCCAGGTTTAGAAGCCTGACGTGGGGCTCAGAACCTTCACTCCAGTGGGTGAACTTCTGTGGTATAAGTGTTCTCCAGTCTGTGAGTCCCCCACCCAGCAGGTATGGGACTTGATTTTACTGTGACAGCACCCCTCCTACCGCCTCATTGTGGCTTCTCCTTTGTCCTTGGACGTGGGGTATCTTTTTTGGTGAGTTCCAGTGTGCTCCTGTCAACGATTGTCCGGCAGCTAGTTGTGATCCTGGTGCTCTCGCAAGAGGGAGTGAGAGCACATCCTCGTACTCTGCCATCTTGGTTCCAATCCGAGATGATATAATTTTACCAGAGTGATTCCAATACAGAAGAAAAATGATTAGAAAGAAGTGTTCCAAAATGCTGTGGGTGGTTGTATTAGTTAGGATGGTGGAATTATGGATCATTTATCATCTTTTCCTGAGCTCCTGGCTTGAAGAAAGTCCTAATTCAAGAGGGGTTGGTCTATAAGGGAAGGGTTGGGGTAAACCTCAGCCTACGTCAACTACATGGACAATATAAAAGTTTTGGTTGCGAGGATACAAGCATTCAGTCCATTGCAGGTAGGAAACCTTCTTCTCCAATCAGAGGAGCTGTGATCGTAATAGAGAGGGATGAACTCCCATGGATTTTTCTCCCTTTCTGCTGTTCTGTAGCTTAACTCTAGATGTGGGTACATCTGTGGGGAGTATGAAGCAGAGTGGGGTAACTAAAACCTCAGTGTTCTGGCCAGATGACCAAAAGGGGAACACCAGGGCACCAGAAAGTACGGAGGAAACCCTGGTAAGGGAGAACTTGAGAAAGTGACCCCTTAAAGTTGTAAATGAACTCCTGGGCTCACCTGTGAGACTCATGGTTGTTGACTTAATCCTAAAATACATACATAAACTTTGAGAACTGAAATATAACAATGCCCAAGAAACACACTGATTACTGAATGGCTTAAATTCAAGATACATCTGAATCACATTGCAAAGACTCTAAAAGAATTACTAAAAGGAGTTCTTCTGACAAAAGGGAAATGATACAAGAAGAAAGTTTGGAACATCTGGAATGAAAGAAGAGTCCTAGAAATGGTAAATATCTGGATAAATATAACAAAGTATTTACTTATTGAGTACTTTAAAATATGTCTGATGGTTTTAAGCAAAACTTACATTTCTGATAGGGTTTTTAATGCATATAGATGTAATATGTAAAATAACTACAACATAAATTAGAGAGGGTAATATGGTGGTAAGATTTCTACAGGACCCTCAAAGTGGTAGAATATTAATTCTAAGTAGCCTGTGAAAAGTTGTGTATTTATTATTTAATCAGTAGATTAAACCCCTAAAAATTATAGTAGGAGATATAGTTAGAACCAAAATAACTTAAAAGAGAATACTAAAGCAGTGTTAAAAATAACCTGAAAGAAGGAATTAGAATCACAAAGACGTTTTTAAAGACAAATTATAAAGCTACAGTAACCAAATCATTGTGGCATTGGCAAAAGGATGAGCACAAAAAAGAATAGAAAAGAATAGAGAATCCATAATTAGACTCTCACACATGTGACCCATCAGTTTTTGACAGTGATGCAAAGACATCTCAAACAAGTTTTTGAAAAGTATAGCCTTTTCAAACAGTGTTGAACTGATACCACAGAAATACAAAGAATCATTAAGAGACTACTATGAACAATTTTATGCCAACAAATTGGATAACCTAGAGGAAATAAGTTCTTAGAAGCATACAACTTACCAAGACTGAATCATGAAGAAATAGAAAATCGGAACAGACCAATAACCATTAAGGAGATTGAAGCAGTAATCAAAAACCTCCCAACAAAGGAAAGCCCAGAAGCAGATGGCTTCATAGGTGAATTCTACCAAACATTTAAACAAGAATTAGCACCAGTCGTTCTCAAACTCTTCCAAAAATTGAAGAGGATGGAACACTTTAAAACTCTTTCTTAGGAGGCCAGAATTATCCTCATACTAAAGCCAGATAAGGACAATATAAGAAAAAAAATACAGGCCATTATCCTTGATGAACACATATGCAGAAATATTCAACAAAATGCTAGCAGACCAAATTCAACAGCACATTAAGAGTCATACGCAATGAGGCAAGTGGGATTTATCCTTGGGACACAAGGATGGCTCAGCATATTCAAATCAATAAATGTGATACAGTACATGAACAGAACAAAGAATAAATATCATATGATCATCTCAATAGATGCAGCAAAACATCTGACAAAAATTCAACATCCTTTCATGATAAAAACTCTCAACAAATTAGGTGTAGTAGGAATGTATGTTAACATAATGAAGGCTATACTTGAGAAGCCCACAGGTAACGTAATTCTCAATGGTGAAAAGCTGAAAGCTTTTCCTCTAAGATCAGTAATAAGAAAAAGGTGTTCACTCTCACCACTTCTGTTCAACATAATACTGGAATTCCTAGCTAGGCCAGTTAGGTAAGAAAAAGAAATAAAAGTTATCCAAACAGGAAAGAAAGTAGTAATCTTGTCTCTGTTTGCAGATTACATGTCTTATATATGGATAACCCTATAGATGTCACTAAAAAATTGTTAGCAGTAATAAATGAGTTCAATAAATTCATGCATGATATAAAACCAACATACAAAAATCAGTTGCATTTACATACATTAAAAATGAACTATCTGAAAAAGATATATATACATATATAAAGAAAAAAATACCATTCCAGTAACATCTAAAAAAAAAAATTCTTAGGAAAAAATTTAAACGAGGAGGTAAAAGATCTGTCACTGAAAACTATCAAGACTGTGAAAGAAGTCATAGAAGATACAAATAAATGGAAATTATCTGTGTTCATTTATTGTAAGAGTTAATGTGGTTAAAATGTCCGTACTACCCAAAACCATCTATAGACTCAATTCAATCCCTGTCAAAATTTCAGTGGCATTTTTCACAGAAATAGACAACACAATTCTAAAATTTGTATAGAACCACAAAAGATCCCAAATATTTAAAGCAATCCTGAGCAAAAAGAACAAAGCAGGAGGCATCACACTTCCTGGTTTCAAATTATATTATGAAGCTATAGTAAGCAAAATGGAATTGTGTTGGTATAAAAATAGACCCATAGATCAATGGGATGGAATAGAGAGCAAGAAATAAACCCACACATAGATGATCAATTATGGTATGACAATTGAGTCAAGAATACAATTGGGAAAGATTAGTCTCTTTAATAAATAGTATTGGGAAGAGTGGATAGCCACATGCAAAAGAATGAAACTGAACCTCTATTTACACCATACACAAAAATCAACTCAAAAATGGATTAAAGACTTGAACATAAGACCTGAAACTACACAACTAATAGAAGAAAACATTGGGAGTAAGCTCCTTAGCATTGGTCTTGGCAGTGTTTTTATGGACTTGACACGAAAAGCAAAGGCAGGGCTTCCCTGGTGGCGCAGTGGTTGAGAGTCCGCCCGCTGATGCAGGGGACACGGGTTCGTGCCCCGGTCCGGGAAGATCCCACGTGCCGCGGAGCGGCTGGGCCCGTGAGCCATGGCCGCTGAGCCTGCGCGTCCGGAGACCGTGCTCCGCAACGGGAGAGGCCACAACAGTGAGAGGCCCACATACCGCAAAAAAAAAAAAAAAAAAAAGCCAAGGCAACAAACGCAAAAATAAATAAATGTGACTAGTTCAAATTTAAAAGGTTTTCACAGCAAAGGAAATAATCAACAAAATGAGACAGGAATTGTGGAATGGGAGAAAATATTTGCCAATCATGTGTCTCATAAGGGGTTACTATCTAAAATATATTAAAAAACACATACAACTCAATAGCTAAAAAATAAATAACCTGGTTAAAAAATGGACAAACGATGTGAATAGACATTTCTCCAAAGAAGAATACAAATAACCAACAGGTATTTGAAAAGTTGCTTAATATACTAATCATCAGTGAAATGCAAATCAAAATCACAGTGTCACCATTTCACACCTATTAAATTGCTATTATCAAAAAGACAGAAGATAATAAGTGCTGATAAAGATATGAAGAAAAGGGATCTCTTGTGTACTGTTGGTGGAAATGTTAATTAGTGCAGCTTACTATGGAAAACAGTATGAACTTTTGTCAATTAAAATTAGAACTGCCGTATGATACAGCTCTTCCACTTTTGGCTGTATATCCAAAGGAAATCAGTTATCTCGTAGAGAGAGTTGCACTCACATGTCATTGCAACACTATTCACGATATAACCAAGATAAGGAAGTAATCTATGTGTCTATAGATGGATGGAAGGGTAAAGAAAATGTGGCATAAATGTAAAATGAAATATTATTCAGCCATAGAAATATGAAAATCCTGCCTTTTTAGCAGTATAAATAGACCTTGAGGTCACTGTGCTAGGTGATAAATCAAACAGAGAAAAATACTGAATGATCTCACTTATATGTGGAACGTAAAAAAGTTGAACTCACAGAAGCAAAGAGTAGAATGGTGGTTGCCAGAGACTGAGGGGGTAGGAAAACTGAGTTGTGAAAGGGTACATACTTTCAGTTATAAAATGAGTAAGTTCTGGGGGTCTAATGTGCATCGTGGAGACTATAGCAAATAATACTGTATATTTGAAGTTTTCTAAGAGAATGTATTTTAAGCGTTCCCACCACAAAAAAGAGAAAACTATGTCACAGATAATTTAAATAGCTTGATTATGGTAATCGTTTCACAATGTATATGTATATCAAATCATCACATTATATACCTTAAATATGTACAGTTTTTATTTATCCATTATATTTGAATAAAGCTGGGAAAAACACAACAAAATGGTGTTGATACACCTGAACATCCATATGCAAAAGACTAAAACTTGACCCAAACCTCACACCTCAAACAAAAATTAATTCAAAATAGATCGTAGATGTAGATATAAAATGTTAAGGCCATAAAACTTTTAGAGGAAAATGTAGGAGAAAATATTCATGACCTGAGATAGGAAAGAGTTTTCAGATGTGACACCAAAAGCATAAAATACAAATAAAAATAATAAATTGGACTTTATCAAAATTAAGATATTTAATTTGTGAATGATATTATGAAGAGAATGAAGAAGCAAGCCATAGGCTGCAAGAATATTTAAAAACCACTTATCTCACGGTGTACTTTTATTCAGAATATATAAGAACTCTCAAAACTCAACAGTAAGAAAACAAATAATTCAATCAAAAAGAAGGCAAACGATTGAACAAATGTTTAACCAAAGAAAATATATGGGTGACAAATAAGTACATAAAAAGATGTTCATCATCATTAGCCATCAGCGAAATGGAAATTAAAGCCACAAGATACCATTATACAACCTGTTAGAATGGCTAAAATGAAAATATCAAATGCTGCTGAGTATTCAGAGAGACTGGAAATCGCGTACATTACTGGTAGAAATGCAAAAGAGTATAGACAATCTGAAAACAATTTGGCAGGTTTTTAAAAACAATCACTTTAAAACATATGTTTGCCGTATGGCTCAGGCATGCCACTCCTGCTTAGCTTATGATAATTCATCTTCATACAGCAACCTGGACATCAGTATTCATATCTTTCTCTACTTATGATCTCCAAAAAAAGGGAGTAACCTAATGTGATCAACAAACTGAGGTCCAACTCTACAATAGAAAACTCTTTTGCAATAAAAGGGAATAGATTATTAACATGAAACACTTGGCGTTTTTCTGAGGGAAAGAAGTCAGTCTCAAAAAGTTATATACTGTTTGATTCCATTAGTACGATGATCTCCAAAAGACAAAGCTGTAGTGATGGAAAAAAAATCCATGGTTGCTGGGAGTTAAAAGTTGGGGAGAGAGGGAGTACAAAATTTTATCACAAGGGAGTTTTCTGAGGTGATGGAACAGTTGTATCTTGGTTGTAGTGATGGCTGAACAAATTTATACGTGTGTTAATGTATACAAAACAAGTCAATTTTAATGTATGTTAATTAAATAAAATTTAAAGTAGTGTAAAAATAATTTTTGTGTTCCCCCCCCCCCACTAGTGTGGATTTAAATTTCCTTGGTTAAATATGTAACTGCCTAAAACTAGTTGTGTTTTGTACTTATAGCTCCTATGAAACCAAAAAACAAAAATGTATTTGCAAAATAAATACAAATTCCAAAGCTGATAACGTTCAAAGCACCATTAATTTAATATGACAGTTAATATTTGGCCGAAACTTACTCTTCTCTCCTAATATGAATCTTACCTGACCATTCAAGCACAGATTCTTTTGAGTTTGGTGTGTTTATATTATTTGACGACTCAGTTATTTTACATTTCTCTTCTAAACAGAGTGAATCCTTTGTTTATATGGTAAATCGTGAAGTCATTTGACTTTCACTTGGCAAATTGCATCATTGATTTCTTTCATATTTGCCTAAGGCAATTAAAGTAACACTACTTCACATTGATGTGATTTGTCAACATAAATGCAAATGTGGATGGTGAAATCACAAGACAGAAAGCCCGTAGTTGAAAGACGACCTTCAGATGATCCAGAATACATGCATGAGTCTGTGTGTGTGAGTGTTTGTGTTTGTATATAAAAGTTGCTGAGCAAATTGAAAACATTAGATTAAAATGTTTTTGCGTAGAACTCATGATCACTAACAGTATATTGGTATTCAGACATTTGGAGAAACACTCAGCTAAAGCCTTTGGCGGGTTGGATAAAGGAGGATGAGAGTCACCCTCTACATTTTGGGGTTTTAAAGCAATAATTATCCATTTAATATTTAGAAGACTACAACCAAGCCACTGTTTGAAGTAGAGGTGTTTTGCTCCCTGGATATTTCTTTTTTTAGTCTATCTTAATTTTTATTTATTTATTTATTTTTTAACATCGTTATTGGAGTATAATTGCTTTACAGTGCTGTTAGTTTCTGCTTTATAACGAAGTGAATCAATTATACATATACATATGTTCCCATATCTCCTCCCTCTTGCGTCTCCCTCCCTCCCACCCTCCCCATCCCACCCATCTCCCTGGATATTTCTAAGGCATCTTCAGTCAGCTTCCCTTGGTCTCTCCTTCACCCTTTGTTCTTAATGCCTCCATGCCATCCTGGTGTTTGCTCTTCCAAGTTGGATTACTCCCTGATCAGGCTCTTGAACAGAAATTATTTTCTCTTATCTTCATCCATCTCTTTTTAAATTTTATTCTGCAAAGATTTCTCTTTTCTGGAGTTTCTATAAGTGGAGTCATAGTTTTGCCTTTTGTGTCTGCTTCTTTTGCTCCACATAATGTTTTTGAAATTCATTGTTTTTTGCATGTTTCAGTAATTTATTACTTTTCGTTGCTGAATAGTATGCTACTGTAATTAATGACTATGCCGTGATTTGTTTACCTAATCAACTTTGGGTTGTTTCTAGTTTTTGACTATTATGACTAAAGCTCTGTTGAACATCTGTGTATGTTTATTTGGGTAGACAGGTATTTTCATTTTTCCTGAGTGAATACCCAGGAGTGCATTTTCTGTGTTGTACAGTAAGCTTATGTTTAGCTTTAGAAGATGTAGCTAGACTGATTTCCAAAGTGGAATACCATTTTACATTCCCACCAGTGATGTTTGAGCCCTCCAGTTGCTCCGTATCTTTGCCAAAACTAGATATCGTTGGTCTTATCATTTTAGTCATCCTAGCATGTATGTGTGTAATGGTATTTAATTTTGGCCTTAATGTGCATTTCCCTTATAAGCAATGATTTGTGAATTGTGTGTTCGATTCATACATTTTTTAAAATGGGAAGTTTAGCTTGTGATTATTGCATTGTAAAAGATCTTTGTATTCTGGATATAAGTTCTTTGTCAGATATGTGTATCGTGTATGATTTCTCCAAATCTATGGCTTGCCTTTTCATTCTCTTAACAGTATCCTTTGAAGAACATAAATTATTTTCATAGAGGGCAGTTTATAAATGTTTTCTTTTATGGTTTGTGCTTTTTATGTTCTAGCTAAAAAATTGTTGCCTATTACAAACGCATGAAGACTTTCCTTCTATTTTTTTCTTCCTAAGAGTTTAAAGGTTTCAGCTTTTGAATAATACTATTCAGTTGTATTTGTAGGATGCCCTCTATTGGAACTTGATATTTTTTTCACAGTTAGGCTGGGGTTATGGATCTCTGGGAAGGAGATCGCTGAGGTGAAGTGCATTTTCATCACATCATATCAAGGGTACATATACATTATCAACAAGATTTATCAGTATTGATGTTGCCCTTTATCACCTCTTTTTTCCCTTTTTCCATACCATACTCTTTGGAAGAAAGTCACTATGGGTAGCCTGCACTTAAGGAGAGAGGTGTTATCCCCATCCTTTAAGATGGAGTATCTACATTGTTTATTGGGATTTTTTTCTGCATGAGAGATTTGTCTGCTCCCCATCATTTAGTTATTAAATCATTTCTTTATAATCAATATGGGCTCATGAATATTTATTTTATATGTTGGTTTATAATTCAGTACTACTTTATTTATTTTGATGTTCAGATGTTCAAGCTTTGGCCATTGGGAACTCTTTCAGTTCTCCTTTGGTATAATTTCATTTTGTGTGTGTGTGTGTGTGTGTGTGTGTGTTTAAACACTTACTTTATGGCAGTACAAGTTGCTATGGGTGCATCTTTTACAATTCTTGCCTCAGTCCAAAAATCAGCCCTGGTCCTGTTTCATGGAGAATGGTATAGGAAACCAAGATCTGGGTGTTAGGTGTGCTTATTTCTACAGGGGTTTTATTTCTTTTAGGCCTTCTAAGATGACAGAAAATCAAAGAATAAAATTTGTGTTTACTGGCCAGTTTATCACACATGTCTATCAATATTTTTATAGGTACTATCTGTTAACCATGTGGTTAATTTAATACCACATAGATAGCTCTAGCCTGTTCTCCTTGCATGTTTGTAACTACCTACTCCAACAAAGAGAACAGTGTTATCTTTTAATATCTATCTTTATTTTATGGATCCTGAATGCACACATGAAGTTTCTGGAGCAGAGCAGATTGTGATTTGCTGTAAAGTAAATAATTATACCCCTGTGGTTCCCCTGTGTTCCAGTTCTTACCCCTGGAGCAACACGATGAGAGCTGGATACACAAACCTATATACACAGTCTGTATTGTAGGTGAGGAATCCCCCAAAAATGAATCTGGGTGCTTACATACATGCTGTCTCCCTCTCTTCCTAAAATGAAGCAGAGAAAAACTATGCTTCTCTAGAAGGACTCTGAGTTCTTCCCTTCTTCAGAATGTAAAGAAATCTCTGAGGAAAAGTTAACTATTGTTTCCAACTTTACAACAAACGATGTCTCCCTGGTCCCAGAGCTTGGCTTCTCTGGAAGCGTAAACGCATACCTCTGAGAGGTAAGTCTCTCTGGAGTTTTCTCTAGCTAATCAATCATAAATTACCTTCCAATGCTTGCTTTTAGCCTAGGTTCCAAGTTCAGTAAAATTTGCTCAGACATCCCTAACCCTGCAAAAAAAATTTTTATAGCCTCACATACAGATGAGGAAAATGAAGCTCAGATAGGTTAAAACTTGCAAAAGTTATGGGTGCTGAAGGTGGGATGTAAACTGAAGTATATCTGAGTCTAAAGCCCATGTTTTTCAAGAAGTGACTTAGTTCCAGAAAAGAGATGTTTCAGGAACATACTTAACTTAGTCCTTTGACCTTGCTCTGTCCATATTCCTTTCTTCATCTGCCCACCTCATATCTTCATTAGTTAGCTCTTGCAGAGTTTTGTTTTCCAATATTTATTCATTAGTGCTTTGCATTTTTAGTATTTGGTGTATCTCCTAAAGTATTTTTAAAATGTTCTTTGCTCTCTAGAACTTGACAAGGTATGGAATTTTATTAAAATCCTAGAGATCTTAGGAAAGATTAGGTAATACTAGAATGATGCTCGGATAAGCAAAACCATTATTGCTGTCTCTGGGAGTAAATTCCTGGTTTAATGTGGACAGATAGCTCATCTTCAGTTTTAAACATACCAGAAGTTTTCCCTGTATCTTTCCTCCTTTGTATCTTCCTCTAATGCATTTTGTGCTTATTCTAACCTCATATTTTGTTATTCCTGTTTCCCTGAATGGTTTGCACTAACGCAACAGTAACGCTCAATGTGAGCTGTAGATAGTTATTCAGAAGAGTGTAAAAACCCCAATGGTATTTCCAGATAATGAGGTACAAGACAAACTTTATAATTGACATTTTTGGTGCATTCTCTTCAATCCTACTGCCATATAGAGGGCTCAGGATAACTCTGCAATGTCATGAAGTTTTCCACATTGCTTAAGAGAGTTTTGTGCATTTCAGTTATGGACTTGTATTCAGAACCACTATTTAATTCCTGACAATTGCTTGGGTTTGACAATTCCTGACTTAGCTGTTATCTATTTCCCTATGTTTTCCAGAATGGGATGATAATGCAGACTCCTTTTACAGAACATAAAAGGTCTCTGGACAGTTCTTGTAAATGTTCACCTGCAAACCTAATTTCCTGCCATCGTAGCATTAGAATAAAAGCCCAAGAGAAAACAGTTCACTAGTCCTGGTTTAGCTAGTTCCTGGAGTGTGTTTTGTCATAGGTTGTGAATATAGACCTGTAACTGGGGGAGTTTCCTTTCCTGCATGTGAGAATACCTAACTGGCTATGGTGAAACCGGAAGTCTTTTCAAGCAGTATAGCCAGGTTCCCTGAGGCAGCATAGCCATCTGCTTAGCTGCTGTGGCCATGGTGCCTGTAGTTAACACAGTTTTGCTCTTTGGAGCTCAGACATTTAGAGAGCTGCGTGAAGGCTTTACTCCAAGCAATCTGCAGTCATCATTGAACACTGCACGGTGGTGTGGCTGCCACTGGTGCTGTTTCCAGTAGCTGCCATGCTGATGGGCATCTGCCTGTCCTACTGTCAGTAGAGTACCCGCAACACTATTTTGACAGTAAGTGACTTCTTGGTTATTCTTTTAGTTTTCTGTCTTCTTTCTACTAAAAGTCTGACTACACTTCATGACCATGACCTACTGACTGAATGTTGATTGCCAAAGATAACTGTTAATTTCAGATACATTTCCATCAGCTTACCCACTGTCATCTTATTTGAAAATCTCACAGTTGTTGAAGGTGCATGAAACATGTGAGTGGTCTTCCCAATTTAAGATCATGTGTAGAGGAAAAGTAAATGGTTCTTTTGAAATAAAATATTACAATGTGGGCTTCCCTGGTGGCGCAGTGGTTGAGAGTCTGCCTGCCGATGCAGGGGACGCGGGTTCGTGCCCCGGTCCAGGAAGATCCCTTAAAAAAAAAAAAAAAATTACAACGTTAAATGTATCCTTTGTATAGAAAAGGGGTTCCTTGGGTGACAAAACTCTATCCCTTTTCTCTACAAGTTAAGCATATGGAGGGAATAAAAACTATTTTAGAGTTTAAAAGTAGTTTACCCTGTTTACAAATCAGTAATAATTCAATTTTAATTTATCCTAACAGCTTGGAAGACCTCTGTCAACATGTCCTTTTGGTTAGGGAAAGGATAAAACCATCTTCCTTGTTGCTCATTTGTTCATTCATTCATTCATTAATCTACAAGTTCTAAATGGAAATGCACTAGGCAGGAACTCTGCCTGTCTTAGCCTGCAGAGAAGATGAAGTCATGGTCTTTGCCCTTAAGCATACCTCAATGTTCATGGAATAAATGGATGAATGAATGAATAACTCTTTTTCTTTCTGGTAATCAAGGGTTTGAATATTGGGGGAGGAGAAATGTTGAATATTCTTTTAGCATAAGCGTATCAGAACTTCTACATTGTATCGTCATCTGAGTTCATCCATCCACATAATCAGAAATAATAATAATAATAACAGCAACAATAAATGGTAGAAATAGTCTTACAAGACAGAGACCTGTACAAGTAAGCACTGTTTTCAGAGCTGTAAACTTTTACCTTAGAAAGTTGAAGCTGTCACTTACCTGTCTGCTGCAAACTTCAAATTCTTACTTAGGATATATCCAGAAAAGCAAAGCATTGTTCTTGGCATCTTTATGATTTTTATATTCTGATTTTGTTCTACTATAACGTAGGAAGAGGAAATAGTGTCCTTCAATTGTCCAAAGGGTTTATACTCTTAACAGGCAAGTTGACTATGTACATTCCAATTCTCAAATATTTTTGACAATCTCTTATGGACAAGGCACTCTGCTGTGTTCTCTGAGGAATACAAAAATGGACAAGACAGCAAACAGTTAAATAGGGGAATAAGAATGTGTATAGATACCCATAATACAAGGCAATGTGATAAATGCTTTCAGAGAAGGAAAAAACAATACTTGTTGTCACATGGTGGAAAGGAGATATATTTTGGGCTTTATCAGAGAAGGATTTGTGAAAGAAGTAGTACTGGTCTTGAAACTGAGACTCTTTAGGGTTTATTCAGTTAGAAATAAGAGTGGAGGCAATTCAAGGTAGGGTAAACCTTATCATCAAAGGTCATTTGTTTCTTTATTAATCAAACATTTATTGAGCACTTACAGTGCATATTTGCAGTCCACAAGTAACTTGCGATCAGCTGAGAAGGAAGACATTTACCTAATAAACACAATGGGATGTGATAAATGTGGGAAAAGTGGTATGTACTGAGTATAATGGGAACACAGAGAAAGAAGCAATTTATTCTGACTAGAAGGGGAAGGAGATTACATTTGACTGGGGCCTTGGGGAATAAGTAGGAATTTTATGGTGGAGGAGAGGGAGAGTGGTATTTCAAAGAGAGGAAAGATCATATGCAAATTGCCTAAGCCAGGGTTTCTCATAATGTGATTCTTTGAAGCTCCTCTATCCGAATCAACTAGTATGCTTATAATGTATACATATTCCTAGCCCCTCCCCAGATCTACTGGATTGCAGTCTCTCTGAATGGAAGCCAGAATTTGCCTTCTAAGCATATTTCTGACCTTGATAAAGGTTGAAAATTGCTGGTCCAAATGAAGTGATGTGACTCCTTTGGGGAAAGGAGAGTAGTTTGACATAGCTCAAGCTTAAGGTGTGTATGAGACGGAATGGCAGAGTGGCGGGAGAGGAAAGGTATTTTTGGCAGTAGACAGTGCACTGTTTTTGTTTGTTTGTTTGTTTGTTTTTTTGCAGTACGCGGGCCTCTCACTGCTGTGGCCTCTCCCGCTGTGGAGCACAGGCTCTGGATGCGCAGGCCCAGTGGCCATGGCTCACGGGCCCAGCCGCTCCGCGGCATGTGGGATCCTCCCGGACCGGGGCACGAACCCGCGTCCCCTGCATCGGCAGGC
>RJWK010048894.1:0-16793 GCA_004363435.1 Platanista minor | reverse complement strand
ACAAAGGATTAATCTCCAGAATTTACAAGCAGCTCATGCAGCTCAATAACAAAAAAACAAACAACCCAATCCAAAAATGGGCAGAAGACCTAAATAGACATTTCTCCAAAGAAGATATACAGACTGCAAACAAACACATGAAAGAATGCTCAACATCATTAATCATTAGAGAAATGCAAATCAAAACTACAATGAGATAACATCTCACACCAGTCAGAATGGCCATCATCAAACAATCTACAAACAATAAATGCTGGAGATGTTGTGGAGAAAAGGGAACCCTCTTGCACTGTTGGTGAGAATGTAAATTGATACAGCCACTATGGAGAACAGTATGGAGGTTCCTTAAAAAACTACAAATAGAACAACCATATGACCCAGCAATCCCACTACTGGGTATATACCCTGAGAAAACCATAATTAAAAAAGAGTCATGTACCAAAATGTTCATTGCAGCTTGATTTACAATAGCTAGGAGATGGAAACAACCTAAGTGTCCATCATTGGATGAATGCATAAAGAAGATGTGGCACATATATAAAATGGAATATTACTCAGCCATAAAGAGAAACGAAATTGAGTTATTGGTAGTGAGGTGGATGGACCTAGATACTGTCATATAGAGTGAAGTAAGTTAGAAAGGGAAAAACAAATACCGTATGCTAACACATATATATGGAATCTAAAAAAAAGAAAAGAAAAAAAATGGTCATGAAGAACCTAGGGGCAAGACGGGAATAAAGACGCAGACCTACTAGAGAATCGACTTGAGGGTGCGGGGAGAGGGAAAGGTAAGATGGGACAAAGTGAGAGAGTGGCATGGACATATATACACTACTAGCTAGTGGAAAGCAGCTGTATCGCTCAAGGAGATCAGCTCGGTGCTTCGTGACCACCTAGAGGGGTGGGTTAGCGAGGGTGGGAGGGAGGGAGATGCAAGATGGAAGAGATATGGGGATATGTGTATACGTATAACTGATTCACTTTGTTATAAAGCAGAAACTAACACACCATTGTAAAGCAATTATACTCCAATAAAGATGTTTAAAAAAAATAGAATGCCTTGAGCAGGAATTGCATGTAGCCATTTCAAACTTACTTGTAAAGAAAAAAAAATTATGTTTATAAAAGCAATTTCAGGACTTCCCTGGTGGCAGTGGTTAAGAATCCGCCTGCCAATGCAGGGGACATGGGTTCAAGCCCTGGTCTCGGAAGATCCCATATGCCACGGAGCAACTAATCCCATGTGCTACAACTACTGAGCTTGCGCTCTGGAGTCCGTGAGCCACAACTACTGAAGCCCACGTGCCACAACTACTGAAGCCCGTGCACCTAGAGCCCATGCTCTGCAACAAGAGAAACCACCACAATGAGAAGCCCACACACTGTAACGAAGCCAGCTGGCCACAACTAGAGAAAGCCTGCGCGCAGCAACAAAGACCCAAAGCATCCAAATAAATAAATATTTTTTAATAATAAATAAATTAATTAAATTAAAATAAAAGCAATTTCGAGTTTCTCCTTAAAAATATTTGAAAATATTTCTTGGAATTTTTTCATACATTCAATACTTAATATATCCTCTAATATTTCACATTACATTTTTCTTATCACAATTGTACATTATAAAAGTGTTTAAGCTTTTTTTTTTTTACCAATTCGCATATATGTAACCCTCAGTTACTTCCAAATCTATTCATATACTATTTAAATATTTTTTCTATGTGTATCATGATGTGAAAAATGTTAAGAAGTTGGAAGGTATCTGGCCGTCAAAGTTAAATACTGTGTTGCACTTTTCATTGTTAAATTTTGTCTTCCAAAGCAGATCAAAATTTGCTTAAGGGCTGCAATCATGCCCTCAATTGCTGGACTTCTTTTGTATTTTCCATAGCAAACAGTGTTCTGAAGCTCAATAAATCCTTGTTGAACTGAACTGAATCACCAGGAAAATGTTCCACTCATTCAGGTTGGTGCAAGCCTGGCCTTGAGGTGTTTACTTTGCAACAAGCCTGACACCATATCCAGAAAGGCACATTATAAATATTTAGCTGTCTAGAGACTCTCCAGGTCTTTCTCACTGTTATGTGCTTTCAACTGTGGTTTTGCTGCTCCCCCAAACCTCCAAAAGACTTGTGTGCCTAAGTCTAGAGCCAGATGTGCTTGTGACTGTCCACTGAAGTTGTGTCACAAAGTGGAACATCATCCTTGGAGTCATCACATGACCACATGACCAACAAACTGGAAAACATGACTGATTCCTCCACAGAATTTAAAATCTCATGGAGTTGGAACACTCTATTCTGTAGGGATCTGGGAAAAGAAAAAATAATCCTCTCATTTCAAAAACCTCTCCTCATGAAAAAAAAAAAAATCTGTGTGTTTTGATTTGTTAGCTTGTTTCTAAGTAAGAAATACATCAGAAAATCCAACTTTACCAAAACTGAAGATGTTAAGGGTACTTGCATGCTATGCTGCCAGAAAACAAGGCAGGAGTTTTCTTCTCATACTAACATAACAGAAGATGGATGGGGGTCATCTGTGCTGTACTGGGAGAGGGGGGATGTGCTGGGCCAGATTTAAATGTGGACAAATTCCTGTAAAGTTTGTCTGTAGTTCTAAAATAAAATGTCATAAGGTAACCTTAAACTTAGGTAAGTCTTTTTAAAAATCCTACAGAATAAACAGTAGCTCATAGAGGCAGAGAAAGGACAAGCAAGGACTTACTAAGATCACTACCAGGTCTCAAGGCTATTTTTACTCACAGAATGAGAGAGGAAAGAGTCAGGATATAGGGGCTCAGGCTTTTAAAGTGTCCAGCATTTCCACCTAGGTGCTCCCACAACCTCAGAAGCACACACCTAGTTAAAGCCAGCCACATGTTCTTATTTCTGGAGAGACTTCTATGCCTCAAACCGAACATACACTTAACATTTTTCTGTCCATGTTGTATTCGGCCTCATTCCAGGAATGCATTCCCTCCATCATGACTCCTGGGCCCTGGGAACAAGCCCTTGGACCTATCATTGTCACCCATTCAGGGTGTTACATCTAACATTTCTGGGATTTTTTTTTTAATATTAAAAGGTACCTAGCTTATCCCTGAGACCTTAATACAGGGAGAGGCTAAGGAATGGAAGGGGGCAGTGGGATAAACAAGCTAATGGCCCTGACTTTCAGCTGACCAGGGGAAGAAAAAGAGAAAAGATTTCCATAAAGCTAAGGACATTCATTTCTTAAATGACAGTTTCCTTACTATGCGTGCATCCAAGTTTCACCAAGAGGGAGGAAGAAGGAAGGATGAAGGAATGTCAGGAGCAATAAAAAAATTTTCCATTTCTGAAATCCAATCTTTTCCCCAGCAGGTATATCTCAGTCTCAGACATGCTCCCCTTCAAACAGGGGCAGTTCGGGCACAGAGTGCTTGAAGAGAAAAGCAATGTAGAAACCTTAGCCAATTTCTCCACCCTGCATATGGGGACCCTGAAACCCCCAAATGTTGTCCCTTGTTCCAATTCACGAGTTGAGGTGATGAGAGAAACCCAGTTTTCTTGGCTCTCAAACCTGTTGTCTTTTCACCTCACCACATTCTGTAATCCATGCAGAATTCCAATCTAAAATGCATCTTATACTGCGAAACTTTCTACCTATTTCCCTTAACCAGAACTTCAGGAATGGAGGAAAAATGCCCTTGGTCTATACAACAAATGAATTCTGTTTCTATAAACCCATCCACCGAAAACCTATTTATTTATAATCTGTACTTGCCAAACTACCATCATGTGATTACATAACTCCCACCATTGCTTACCAACATGTGTTAAGATAGAAACTATCTGTATTTTATTAACCCTGAAATGTCCAGGATAATGTTATAAACTTTGACAATATTGGTAGAGGCTAGATAAGATTGAAGCATTTTACATAGCATGATAACCAGGAATCCAAAAACGCCAAATCCTGTTCTGCCAAACACCCCTCTGCATGCTCCTGAGGAAGCATATACTGCATGAACCCCATGCTACTAAAAGCTGATCAAGAACCTTCAATGCCAAGAAATAGCTTTCAGTCATAGATTTGGGGGGATCTAATTTAGAAGGCCAAAACAGAGTACCCTATTTCCCATTATAAATGAAAATCTGTAAACCAGTATGTTCAGAAAGAGGGTGAAAGAGAGTGAACCTTTACAGAAGACTTGTCTTCATTCACTAACCCAGAGATATAAGAGCAGAAGCAGAATAGGAGAGCATGCTTGAATATGCAGTGTCTTTTACTGCAGTGGTCCTACCAGTGAACACTTAGTCAATGTTTTGAACTCTAAGCAGTCACTTTAGTGGCTCCTTCTTATTACCTTGTGCAGTTGCTGCTACTGATTCTGTGTTAGAGCCATATTAATGTTGACTAGGGTACATGATACGGGAAATCTGAAATCAATATAAGAACTTAAAACTGCCTCAGGACCTCACTGGCAGAGGCCCAGACTGGAGAAGGCCATTGAGCCCAAACCTTCTTGGCCAATTCCTCTCTATCTGATTCTAGCGTGAAGGAGAAAATGTTCCCAAGTCCAGCTCATCCAAAGTTTTTATAGGATATTTTCACCACCCCTGGAACAACAGCCACAATATACTTTCCCTGTGAATACCCCCAAGTCAAAGCTTATCTTTCAGGAGAACATGCAATTCTCCAAGTCAAAAGCAAACAAACCCCACATTCTTTTCTAAATGTTCCTGGAAAACCACTACTCACAAGTGGGTTTCACACTCCATGCTACAAAGAAAAGAAGACCAAAAGCAAGTGGGAAATTGATTAAGATGATAGATTAAAACTGAATCACTGAATTTTTGAGCATGCTGGTTCTTTTCTTCTTTTTATTTTTGTTTTTTTAATTAAAAAGTTAAAAATATATGCATAAATGCTCTAAACCAGTGAGATTCAGAGTGACTAGGTCATTTGTTAACTGCACGTAGGTTTCCAAATTTCAAGTATAACAGCATTGTCTTCCATCTGATACATTTACTGGGTTTCACTATGTTCAAGGTGCTGATCTGTGAAAGGTATTATGAGGAATATAAAGATGGACAAGACCCAGTCGTGCCCTCAAGACTCTCACAAACAAGTAAGAGAAACACAAACAACAACAGAAGCACTGTTAAGGCATTTTATCCTAGCATTAAAATTTCACACAGTGGTGTCATACCTCCCAGCTTTAAATCCCACTTTGGTCATGTATTGGTCTCTGGACCTTGGGGCAAATATATTGACTGCGCAGAGCCTCAGTTTCCTCACTTGTGAAATAGAAGTGATTAAAAAATAGTACCTACTTCATGAATTGTTTGAAGAATTAAAGGGATATTTTTCCATGTAGGTCAAAATGGTAGAAAGAATTCAATAAATTTAGCTATGATTATATGAGTGGCATGAACAAAGTTGTACACATACCAGGTGTGTATAAAGAGCAATCATGGCAACCAATGAAACAGTTCAATCTTTGGCCCTTTTTTGATAAAAAGATGAGATAGGTAGGTAGGTAGTTAGGTAGATAGATAGATAGATAGATAGATAGATAGATAGATAGATAGATAATTGATAGATAAGAAAGAAAATATCTAAACCAGCTTCCTTTTACCCACTAGAGCTTAGGGAGGGAATTATCTCTCATTCTCACATCAAGAAAAATGGGATTCCTTTTACTTAGAGCTGGTGCTTGTCTTCCTTTCTGGTGCCTCTCCTGACTGAGTGCTCATTGACTGCCTCTGGTGGTGGGATGTTTCCTTTTTCTTTCTTTGACTGCAGTGCTCTTTGGAATGAGGATTCTAAGGCCAGGTCCAGCCTAACGCAAAAATAAATATGGGGTTTCTCAAGTAATTTACATAGTATTGATCTAAAAAGCCCACTAAATCAGTGTGATAAAAAGAAGTGAATAATGCTCAAAAATCCAATAATACTTGCCAGTAGTGCCAGAATGAACTATTCTCTGCATTTTAAAGAAAGGTTTAACTAGTATAAATTACCACTGTGGGTTAATTCATTTACGCATTCAAAAAAAAATTTGCTGAGCACTTATAAAATGTCAGGTACTGTTATATAAGCATCAAAGATTTAACAGGGAACAAATCCAATGAAAATCCCTGTCTTTATGAAATTAACATTGGCAATTCAAGATCATTGGGCCTGTTAACGGGCTTAGAATGATCTTTTCAGTGCCATAGGGAATACAAACTATATAAAAGCTACTGGGCATTGATCTTCTGGTGTATTACAATCTTGGTTAGCCATGGAGGTGGAATGAAAATAAAACTTACACCTATGAAGTGGCTCATTGCAGTATAAAGCAAAACAATACAAAACAGAGTTTAAGGCAAAGCAAGAGGCTATGGTTCAGGCAATCAGAGTTGAAAAAACCTGGATGTACTTTACACTCAGGAGACACATTTGATAAATAAATCTCTTTGAGCAAGCAAAGTTTTTATAAACAATTTTGTGGAATTTGAGGACTGAGAAAAATGATAGAATCAAAATAGAGTGGTCAAAATAAGGCAGTTATTTCTATTACTGTTTATCTTATTTGCTTGCTCAAAAAAGGATATTCTATGATTTACTAAAATTTAGAGTAAAATAGTACTTTGTGGCCCCTGAAATTTGGTGTAACCCTATTACTTAAATTGATATTGGCAGTTACAGATTAATATCAGCCAAAACATTCAAATTACACAAAATTGTATTTTATGTAGCCAAGTATAAGTGACTTCCAAATGCAAGTGGATTTATGTCCAAGTTTAGACCATAGCCAATTTGTAGAATGCCTGACGCTAAACTTGATTAAATTTCCTGGTCTCACTGTTTTCCAGTGATGGTTTCTAAACTACTTTATTCAAGCAGCTCAGAGAGCAATGATGACTATTGTTTCTTGGGGAGAGGACAGGGTATGAGTGGGTTGTTGTTGTTTTGGGGTTTTTTCTTTTCTTTCTTTCTTTCTTTTTTTGGGGGGAGGGGCTAAAGTCAGAACTTTATTTCTGATATTTATTTTTTTTAAAAAGACACAAACTCAGGAGGTAAATTCAAGTACCCTAATTAGACTTGAGGCAAGTGGGTAGGGCTTTCTATTTTTCTTTCTATTTTTGTTAAAAGTCAGGTCTGAGTGATGGCAATATGGTTTATTATCAACAAGTATAGGAAGTAGAATATTTTGAATCCATGATGTATCTAGTTTCCCTTTCCAATACCATGAAAAACTTATTACCTTCTGATACATCAAAATATTTACTTGAAACACTTTAGAGCATGCTCTATTCTTTGAAGACATGGTTCCTTCGTTTACTGCACTCAAACTATTGGCAGAAATAGGTACACTAATAATTTAAGATCATAACCGAAAGAACAACTTTTAGGTGTGACCTGATTTGGAACTCTCCAATTTCTAGTTTCTAAATCAAAAAGATTGCATTCTGAGTAGAATTTCTCCTAAACAATTTTCTCTACATGGTAACAAAGCATATGACAGGGGTCAACAATTAAATAGTCATACTTAAAGCCCTGGTAGTGAATATTGGCCTAACAAATCCAGATTTCAAATTAACAAAAAGGAAACTAGCATACATTTTAGAAGAAATATCTACTAAGCCAAGCAATGCTCCCCTTTCAGAGAGTATAAAATTCTTTTTTATTAAAATATGAGCTAAATCTAACTGAGTTCAACTACAGTTACCCACAGACTTGATGATGATAAACAAATAGTCAGTGACCACAGTCGCCATTAAGAGTGGTTTCTAAGCATATGTGGAGTTGAGCCAGAATGTGAGATAGAAATTGACCCACTGTCCAATATGAGACAGAACTGCTAGGGCCCCTGCAAATAGTGAGATCTACAAAGTTTGTGGCAGTGGATGGAGGGGCTTTCTTAAGATACAACTGTATCACAGCCACGGTTTCAAAAGAAATGCCACCACTATAACTATACAAATTGTTACCAAGTTACTCAAATGCTTGAAATTCGAGGCATAAAGGAAAGGGTCGGAGATATAGCTATGGGGCCAACAAGTCTTGCTGCGACCCTCAGTAGATTTTTATACATGAGGGGCCAGTGATGTTGAATGTTCTCCAGAAAAGCAATCTCCCCTCCTTCAGTATAGGAAAATTCTTTCATAAATGACACATTTTTCTCTGGGAACCAACACCTTGTCAGCTTTTAGAATCCCATCCCTATCTTTGTAAACCAGTTTTAAATAGTTAGTCACTGTACATAAAATGTATTCACTGACAGCCTAGTAATTCTCTAAACAATATCACCAAATCCTCTGACAGAACAAAATCTTAAACAGAGCCTCCTCATTTCAACAGATAGAATGTGAGCCCTTTGGAATGCCAACAGCTGTGACCAAAACGAAAATCATTTCTTCCAAAATTAGTGAGCTTCTATTATAGTATCTTTGGGCTATTGCAGGGGTCCCGGCTGTTCTTCAGCACTTACTCAGACGTTAATATACTGACAGTTTTGCAGACTTTGTCCCTGGCAATAAGTCTAGTATGATTAATTGACTCAAAGCACTGCCTACGTATATAAAAACAACACTGTTGACAGTGATTGCCAAATGCCAAGATTTGGAAAGACTGAGGCGTGATGAACAACCCTTTCTACTTTGTGAACTAACAGCCTAGAAAAGCTGGAGATGGTGAAAATTAGAACTGAAAAAGTAAACAGCAATTATTGACCTCTCACCATGCACAGAACACAATATACATATTATGCACCAAAGTAAAGTTAAAAAGTAAGGTCAAATAAGTTTTGTGTGATCTGTTTGGAAAAATAATCTTTAAACCTAAGAAAAACACCTTAGAACATGTACAAAGCAACATCCTAGTGGATGCCTCTACAAACACTATTTTAGACTCTCAAGGATAGTTCTCAACCAGGGAAGATTTCACACCCCACCCCCCTCCCCGCCCAGGGAATATTTGGCAATGTCTGGAAATATCTTTGGCTGTCATAACCTTATGTCTAAAGGAACTAGAAAAAAAAAGAACAAATAAACCCCAAAGTTAGTAGAAAGAAAGAAATCATAAAGATTAGAGCAGAAGTAAAAGAAATAGAGACTAAAAGAACAACAGAAAAGATCAGTGAAACTAAGAGCTGGTTCTTTGAAAAGACAGACAAAATTGATAAAACTTTCATCAAGAAAAAAAGAGAGAGGACTCAAATTAATAAAATCAAAAATGAAAGAGAAGGGCTTCTCTGGTGGGGCAGTGGTTGAGAGTCCACCTGCCAATGCAGGGGACATGGGTTCATGCCCCGGTTCAGGAAGATCCCACATGCTGCGGAACGGCTGGGCCCATGAGCCATGGCTGCTGAGTCTGTGCTTCCAGAGCCTGTGCTCCACAACAGGAGAGGCCACAACAGTGAGAGGCATGTGTACCAAAAAAAAAAAAAAAAAAAAATGAAAGAGGAGAAGTTACAACAGACAGTACAGAGATACAGAGGATCATAAGAGATTACCATGAATAATAATTATGCAACAATAAAGTGGACAACCTACAAGAAATGAAAAAATTCCTAGAAATACTGTAAAAATACAGTCTACCAAGACTGAATCGGGAAGAAATAGAAAATATTAACAGACTGATTACCAATTAATGAAATTGAATTGGTAATTTTAAAACTCTGAACAAATGAAAGTCCAGGATGTCTTCACAGATGAATTCTACAAAACATTTAAAGAAGAGTTAACATTTATCCATTCAAACTATTCCAAAAACTTGAAGAGAAAAGCACACTTCTGAACTCACTCTAGGAAGCCAGTATCATCATAACACCAAAACCAGACAAAGATACCACAAAAAAAGAAAATGACAAGCCAAAATCTCTGGTGAATATAGATGCAAAAAGCCTCAACAAAATAGTAGCAAACCAAATTCAGCATTACATTAAAAGGATCATACACCATGATCAAGTGGGGTTTCTCCCAGGGGCGCAAGGATGGTTCAGTATTCACAAATCAATCAATGCTACATATCATATTAAGTAATTGAAGCAGAAAAATCATATGATATCTCAATAGATACAGAAAAAGCCTTTGACTAAATTCAACACTCATTTATCATAAAAAGTCTCCCAAAGTGGGTGTAAAGGGAACATACCTCAACATAATAAAGGCTGTATGCAAAACCCATGGCCAGCATCATACTCAGTGGTGAAAAGCTGAAAACTTTTCCCCTAAGACCAGGAACAAGATAAAGATGCCCACTCCCTGTAACTTTGTTCAATAAAATATTGAAAGTCCTAGCCATAGCAATCAAACAAGACAAACAAATAAAAGGAATCCAAGTCAGGAAGGAAGAAGTAAAACTGTCAGTGTTTGAGATGACATGATACTATGTATAGGAAATCCCAAAAAGGTTACCAAAAAAGTATTAGAACCAATAAATGAATTCTGTAAAGTTGCAGGGTAAAGAAAATTAATATACAGAAATCCCTGGCTTTTCTATACACTAATAATGAGCTATCAGAAAGAGAAATTAAGAAAATTCTCATTTACAACTGCATCAAAAGGAATAAAATATCTAGGAATAAATCTAACCAAAGGAGTAAATGATTTGTACTCTGAAAACTATAAGACATTGCTGAAAGAAACTGAAGATGACACACAAACAAATGGAAAGATATACCATGCTCATGGATTGGAAGAATTAATATTGTTAAAATGACCATATTACTCAAGGCAATCTATAGATTCAATGCAATTTCTATCAAAATACCAATGGGATTTTTCACAGTAATAGAAAATAATTCTAAATTTTGTATGGTAGCACAAAAGACCCCAAATAGTCAGAGCAATCTTGAGAAAGAACAAAGCTGAAGGTATCATGCTCCATGATTTCAAACTATACTACAAAGCTACAGTAATCAAAACAGTATGGTACTGGCACAAAAATAGACACATAGATCAATGGAACAGAATAGAGAGCCCAGAAACGAACCCACACTTATACAGGCAATTAACCTATGACAAAGGAAGTGAGAATGTACAATAGGGAAAAGAGAGTCTCTTCAGTAAATGTTGGAAAAGAGAACTCTTGTGCAATGCTGGTGATATTGTAAATTAGAAAATAGTATGGAGATTCCTCAAATAATTAAAAGTAGAAGTGACAAATGATCCAGCAATTTCACTTCTGGGTATTTACTTGAAGGAAACACAAACACTAATTTGAAAATATATATGCACACTAATGTTTGTTGCAGCATTATTTACAACAGCCAAGATAGGAAACAACCTAAATGTCCATTGATAGATGAATGGATAAAGAAGATTTGGTGGAATGGAATATTACTCAGCTCTAAAAAGAATGAAATCTTGCCATTTGGGAAAACACAGATGAATCTAAAGGGTATTAGCCTTAGTGAAATAAGTCAGACAGAAGAAGACAAATACCATATGATCTCACTTATATGAGGAATCTAAAAACCAAAACAAACAAAGAAAACAAAGAAAAATGAAAACAGACTCAGAAACGGAGAACAAACAGGTGGCTGCTAAAGTGGAAGGAGGGAGGTGGACGTAATAGATGAAGGGAATTAAGAGGTACAAACCTCCAGTTAGAAATAAACAAGCCATGGGGAGGTAATATACAACATAAGGTATACAGTCAATAATATTTCAATAAATTTGTATGGGGACAGATGGTTGCTAGACTTTCATGGTTATCATCTCATAATGTATGCAATTGTCAAATCACTATGTAGTACACCTGAAATTCACATAATACTGTACACCAACTATATTTCAATTAAAAAATATTTTCCTAGCTCTGAACAAAGCAGGGAAAAAATTGAGGACACCCTAAAATAACCTCAAAGTATAGCATGTGAAGAGCAAATTTTAAAGGTAACGTCTGCCAAGGACTGATGAATGTCAATTTCATTAATGGAATGGAATGATAAATGAAGATGAATAGAACAAGACCAAAGAGCAATAGGATATGGCCAAAGAGAATGCTTAAAATGTAGAACATATGGGTATACTCACCCATTATATTTGAAATCCTCAGAATGTATTAAAACTAGTTATCTAACAGAAATACTATAAATTTCTAAGCCTCTTTTCCTTCCACCCAAAATTTAAAATAACTTTTGAATAGCCAATAAAAATGTTCAATCGAGTGCCAGATCAGTCAGTCAGCAACATTTATTTAGCTCACACTGTACAAAGAACATTATATTATTCAATAAAAGAGGATTAAAAACAGCTCCGTTGAGTTGCTTACAATCTGTTTGGGAATAAATAAATGGTAGCATATGAAAACGATTTTAGGACATTTGCTTTACAAAGCAACATTTTGCTGAGTGCCTCTATAAACACTACTTTATACTCTGGGGCATTTTAAAAAATAATATAGTTCCATTTGTTGATGCATAAATAGCTGAATATCATAGAAATCTATTAAAATTTACTGCCCCCAAATCAGCCAGCTAAACCTATTACAAACAATTGAATGCAGGTTTATTTGGAGCACATAAGTGTAGTTAGTTAAATAGTTTATTCTTCTAAAATAATTCCTCATGTGTTATCTTTTCAGAAAAGGGAAATTTCATGCCTGGATTTCATAAAAATATCTGTGCCACCACAAGAATGTCACAAAATAGAAAATCAACATACTTTCTCACCTCTAGCTTCAGATTATAAACAGATTAATATATGCAGAGGGCAGTGGCACCTTTGGGAGGCAGTAGGTGGAAACAAATACCTTCATGAGGGTTGGGGGACCCAAACCACAGGCCAAAGTCTGTGTCTCCCTTTGTCCTGAGTTTAATGCCAAATATATCTTGGAAATGGAAAAGCACTGTCATTTGTGTATATTTATCTGGTATTTTTGCAGGCAAGACAAGAGTCTGAGGGCAGTTCTTAGAACTTTTGACTGAGTTCAGAAATAGTTATGAATGTGGACAAAACAGAAATACACATTGATTCATTGTGTGGAAAAATTATCTCAAGCATCTGACTAGGCAAAGATAGCTAGAAATATTAGATCCATGCCAATGTACCTGAAACGAGTTCCACTTATGCTTCATATGCTGTTTTCTAAAGGAGTAAAGTTGTTGCCAATAATGGAAATCAGAATTCTGTAAATGGTCAGAATTTGACCCCTCTCTTTAAGGTTTGAAAATCCTCTTTACAACTCAACAACAACAAAAAACAAACAACCTGATTTAAAAATTGACAAAGGACTTGAAAAGATATTTCTCCAAAGAAGATATACAAATGGCCAAAAAGTACATGAAATGATGCTCAACATTAATAATTATTAGGGAAATGCAAACCAAAATCACAAGGAGCTAGCACTTCATACCCCTTAGGATGGCTATTATTTTTTAAAAAATTTAAAACAGAAAATAGCAAGTGTTGGTGAAAATGTGGAGAAATTGGAACGCTTATGCATTGCTGGTGGGAATGTAAAATGGTACATTTGCTGTGGAACACAGTATAGGAGTGCCTCAAGAAATTAAACATAGAATTGCCATATGATCCAGCAATTCTACTTCTGGGTGTATACCCACAAGAACTGAAAACAAAGCCTCAAAAAGATATTGGTACATCCACGTTTACAGCAACATTATTCACAAGAGTCAGGTGAATAATGGTGGAAGGTGGAAGCAATCCAAATGCCCATCAACAGATAAATGGATAAAAAAATGTGGTGTATACATATAATGGAATATCATTCAGCCTGAAGAAGGAAGGAAATTCTGAAAATGCTACATCATGGATGAGACTTGGAGACATTATGCCTAGCGAAATAAACCAGGTACAAATACAAATACTGTATGATTCCATACTGTATGAGTCCACTTATATGAGGTACCCAGAGTAGTCAAATTCATAGTGACAGAAAGTCGAATCGTGACAGGGGGTGGGGGAAGAAGAGATATGGAGGAGCTTTTAATGGGTACAGACTTTCAGTTTGGGAATAAAAAAGTTTTGAAGATGATGGCAGCATTGTTTGTACAACAGTGTGAATGTATTTAATGCCACTGAACTGTACACTTAAAAACAGTTAAAATGGTCAATTTTATATTATGTATATTTTACCACAGTTAGAAAAAACAAAAATTTCTTTGGAAGAGTTTCACATGAGCATATACACGAGTCATTTATTGTATTCTGTTTATGTTCTTGCCATAATCCTATAATCCTTACCCAATGTATTTTATCATTTCCTGGGCCCCAAAGAAATTGAGACTGGATGGAAAGCGTGGTAGATTTGCCTTCTTTCTTGAATGCCAAATCCATGTATTAGCTAACATCTCTACTCAATACCTACGATTGAACTCATTACCTTCTTTGTTGTATCTGCTTTTCTTCTTCTATTCCCAATAAAGCAAAACAGTCCTCTCAGACACCCAGTCAAAAACCCTGTGATCTCTCCTTGATTCTCTACTCAACACTGTATCTAATTCATCATGAAAAGCTGATTCTATCTCCTCACACTCACAGAACTACCTCACTTTTTCATATTTTCCAATATTACTTTAGTCAACAACTAGTGTCTTTTTGCCAGTCTTGTCTACCTCTATCCATCCTTCACCATGTCATCATAGTGACCTTTCTAAAATGCAACTGTGTACGTATGCCTTCCGTGTTTGAAAAACTAAAATGTGAATGCTTTCTGCTGCCACTATGACAATTCATGTTTCAAGAAATAAGAATAGAGGTAAAGAATATACAATAGGAATTGACCACATACTATATCTGTTAACCAAGGTTAATTAACTCTGCTAAAAACCATATGTATCCCTGACGAAGCATTCATAAATTGAATCAACTCTGTCATAAACTAGTCTCATGGAAGAGTCCCTCCATATTTTTACACTCCATTTTTCTCACTTTTATTTCCATTCTTAATTGTAATAATTTTAGAAATTTTCCAATTATGTTTATTACATAAGCTGGCAAGAGCATCCATGATAACAATAGGCAATGAGCATGTCTTGGGAAAAGAGATAAAGTTGCATTTCTGTGGGATATGAGTAAGTGCAATACTTCCGGTTTCTACTTCCTGCTGAAATTTAAGTCAGCTGGGAAGCTGCACTGTAGGTGCATTTGCATTTGTTTGAAATGCAAGTGGATGTGATTAAAGTCACGTGTTTTATGTTACAATGTTCAAACAAATCTAGAATTTGATGAAATACACAATCAAATAGGAGGTTTAAAAAGAAGGGATTAGTAAGAATTCATAAGAAAAATGTATTTATTGTGTTGACTCTAAATATTTAAGATTTTATATAAGCTGTTATTTTTTAGTTTTCATATAACCTCCAGCAATGATGTTTTTCCATTAATGCAAAATAAAATAAAACAATATATTCTTTTTTTTTTCTTTTTTCTTTTCATCTTTATTGGAGTATAATTGCTTTACAATGGTGTGTTAGTTTCTGCTATATAACAAAGTGAATCAGTTATACATATACATATGTTCCCATGTGTTCTCCCTCTTACATCTCCCTCCCTCCCACCCTCCCTATCCCAACCATCCAGGTGGTCACAAAACACCAAGTTGATCTCCCTGTGCTATGTGGCTGCTTCCCACTAGCTATGTATTTTACATTTGGTAGTGTATATGGGTCCATGCTACTCTCACTTTGTCACAGCTTACCCTTCCCCCTCCCCATATCCTCAAGTCCATTCTCTAGTAGGTCTGTGTCTTTATTCCCATCTTGCTCCTAGGTTCTTTACATTTCTTTTTTTCTTAGATTCCATATATATGTGTTAGCATACGTTATTTGTCTTTCTCTTTCTGACTTACTTCACTCTGTATGACAGACTCTAGGTCCATCCACCTCACTACAAATAACTCCATTTCATTTCTTTTTATGGCTGAGTAATATTCCATTGTATATATGTGCCACATCTTCTTTATCCATTCATCCCATGATGGACACTTAGGTTGTTTCCATCTCCTGGCTATAGTAAATAGAGCTGCAACGAATATTTTGGTACATGACTCTTTTTGAATTATGGATTTCTCAGGTTATATTCCCAGTAGTGGGATTGCTAGGTCATATGGTAATTCTATTTGTAGTTTTTTAAGGAACCTCCATAGTGGCTGTACCAATTCACATTCCCACCAGCAGTGCAAGAGTGTTCACTTTTCTCCACAACATCTCCAGCATTTATTGTTTCTAGAGTTTTTGATGATGGCCATTCTGACCTGAGTGAGATGATATTTCATTGTAGTTTTGCATTTGTAGTTTTGATTTGCATTTCTCTAATGATTAATGATGTTGAGACTTCTTTCATGTTTTTGTTGGCAGTCTGTATACCTTCTTTGGAGAAATGTCTATTTGGGTCTTCTGCCCATTTTTGGATGGGGTTGTTTGTTTTTTTGTTATTGAGATGCATGAGCTGCTTGTAAATTTTGGAGATTAATCCTTTGTCAGTTGCTTCATTTGCAAATATTTTCTCCCATTCTGAGTGTTGTCTTTTGGTCTTGTTTATGGTTTCCTTTGCTGTGCAAAAACTTTTAAGTTTCATTAGGTGCCATTCGTGTATTTTTGTTTTTATTCCCATTTCTCTAGGAGGTGGGTCAAAAAGAATCTTGCTGTGATTTATGTCATAGAGTGTTCTGCCTAAGTTTTCCTCTAAGAGTTAGATAGTTTCTGGCCTTATATTTAGGTCTTTAATCCATTTTGAGCTTATTTTTGTGTATGGTGTTAGGGAGTGTTCTAGTCTCATACTTTTACATGTACCTGTCCAGTTTTCCCAGCACCACTTATTGAAGAGGCTGTCCTTTCTCCACTGTACATT